>ML253605.1:0-13540 GCA_005239495.1 Nicotiana undulata | reverse complement strand
GCAGTTTGTGGCTAGGTGTCTCAATTGTCAGCAGGTCAAGTACGAGCACCAGAGGCTAGGAAGACTGTTTAAGCAGATGCCCAATCCTGAGTGGAAATGGGAGCGCATCACCATGGACTTTATGGTTGGGTTGCCTCGGACTTTGCGGAAGGTTGACGCGGTTTGGGTCGTTGTGGATAGGTTGACCAAATCGGCGCATTTCATTCCTGTGGCTACTACTTTTACTACGGAGAGGCTGGCCAAGATTTATGTTCAGGAGATAGTCTGATTGCACGGTGTTCCGGTGTCTATTATATCAGATCGAGGTCCTCAGTTCACCTCGCATTTCTGGATAGCATTGCATAGTGAGATGGGCACTCAGATAGATCTCAGCTCAGCATTTCACCCTCAGACTAATGGTCAGTCGGAGCGTACAATTCTGATTTTGGAGGATATGCTCAGGGCTTGTGCGATTGATTTTGGCGGTCAATGCGACCAGTTCTTGCCTTTGGCAGAGTTTGCATACAATAACAATTATCAGTCCAGCATAGAGATGGCTCCATTCGAGGCTTTATTTGGTCGGCGATGTCGTTCTCCGATTGGGTGGTTTGAGCCTGGCGAGGCCCAGCTATATGGTACAAATCTGGTGAGAGATGCCTTGGAAAAGGTGAAGATTATTCAGGAAAGGCTCCGTACAGCTCAGTCCAGACAGACGAGTTACGCGGATCAGCGGGCGCGTGATGTAGCATTTATGGAGGGAGATAAGGTTATGTTGAAGATTTCGCCGATGAAGGGCGTTATGAGATTCGGGAAGAAGGGCAAGCTGAGCCCCAGGTTTATAGGCCCTTTCGAGGTGTTGAGGCGAGTCGGGGAGGTTGCTTATGAGCTCGCTTTACCTCCCGCCTTATCGAGAGTTCATCCGGTATTTCATGTATCCATGCTCCGGAGATATCATGCCGATTTCTCTCACGTGATTGATTTCAGCACTATTCAGTTAGATGAGAAGTTAGGCTTCGAGGAGGAGCCAGTTGCTATTATTGATAGGCAGGACCGCCAGTTGAGGTCTAAGAGAATTTCTGTCGTAAAGGTCCAGTGGAGGGGCCAACTAGTTGGCGAGGCGACTTGGGAGTCCGAGGAGGACATGCGGAGCAGGTATCCACAGCTATTCGGCACATCAGGTACGACTCTATGTCCGTTCGAGGACGAATGTTTGTTTTAGAGGGGGAGATTGTGATGACCCAAAAAGGGGTCATCTTATGTGCATCTAATTTTGACTGTGTTCTGAGGCCCCGAAAGCCTCCATTAATCTCACATCGATGTGCGTGCGCAGCCCGGGCGCATAGCCGAGAAGCCTTTATGTGAAAACTTGATTGAGAGTTAATGTTTTGATAAATTAATTAAATAAAGTTGACTTGGGTCAACATTTTTTGTAAACGGACACGAATCCATGAGTCGACGGTCCCGGAAGGTCCGTAGGAAAATATGGGACTTGGGCGTATGCCCGTAATCGAATTCCGAGGACCCAAGTCCGAGAAATGAATTTTCAAAGAAAATTGTTTTATAAAAATATTAAAGGCTTATGAAAATGAAACTTGATGTGAAACCTGTGCTGCCGAGCCCGTATTATGATTTCGGCACTCAGAACAGGTTCAATATGTGTTATATAAGTTATCTACGAAATTTGGTAAGAAACGGACTTGATTTGATTGGTTTCGGATCAAAACGAGTAAAATTGGAGTTCATTAAGTTTTGAGGTTTTTAAAGAATTTGAAATTTGGCTTGAAAGGTGATTTTATGTTCCCGAGGTCTGAATGAAATTATGAGATCGGGAATAGTTCCGTCATGTCATTTATAACTTGTCTGCAAAATTTGAAATCATTCCGAGTAGTTTAGGCCAGTTCGGTGCATTGAAGTGAATTCTAGAATTTCAAGTTCTTAAGTTTTGATTCAATTTGGTTTTGGGGTTGAATTCTGAGTTTTGTTGTTGTTATTCAGGTTTCGAAAGTTCGGGCGAGTCCGTATCATGAATACAGACTTTCCGGTGCTTTTGGACGGGGTCCCGAGGGGCTCGGGTGTGTTTTAGACCCCCGGGTGCTAAGTTGGAAAAGCCAGAATTTCTACTATCTGGTTTTCTTCTCTGCGATCGCAGAAGGTGGGTTGCGATCGCGGAGAAAGATTTTGTTCGGCTGTTGATTGTTCTCTGCGATCGCAGCTTCCCCTTTGCGATGGCATAAGTCTGGGTTCCACACCTTCGCGATCGCAGCCTTTTATCGCGATCGCATAAAGTCGCGTATTGGCCGGGTGAGTTTGTCCTTCGCGATCGCAGGACCTCTGCCGCGATCGCAGAGGTCTGGCCAATCAGCCTTCGCGATCGCAGGACTTCTGCCGCGATCGCAGAGGTCTGGCCAGTTGGCCTTCGCGATCGCATGCCCCTTGTCGCGATCGCAGTTAAGAAATCCCTGGGCAGTATAAATTACGGGACATAGCATTTTTTCTCCATTTTCATCTTCCTCCTAAAGTTTCTAGAGAGCTCTTCAAGGGACCTTCCACCACTGTTATTGAGATAAGTAAATTCCATAGTTTTACTAGTTTCAAACATTAATTCTTAGTTAAATTCACTGTTAAATTATCTAAAAACCATAGAATTAGGTAGCAATTTTAGGGTTCTTGAGGATTTTGTAACTTTCCATTTTAGGCCATGAATTCAAGTAGAAATCACACCTTAGTGATCCTTAGGCTATGGGTGAGTGATCCCTTCGAGAATTTTCGGAATTCGATCATGAGAGACCGGGGTTGGAAATTTGGAATTCGTCAAGAATGGCGATTTTATTGAATAACTAGGATAATTTCTCACATTGTGCATGCATTGATCTAATTTCACACCTTTTGACTAGTTGCGAGTCCTCGGGTATAGAGTTCGGAGTTTCGGGCGCAATTGTGGTCCGAGGGGTAGATTCGACACGAGGTGAGTCTCCTTTCTAACCTTGTAAGAGGGAATTGTCCCCATAGGTGATGTATATGCTATGTGTAAATTGTTTGGGGGCTATGTACGCGCCAAGTGACGAGAGTCCGTACGTAGCGGCTATTATTATTATGACCGGATAGTTAGGCCCACACCATGCCTTGTATGTTTCTCGTACTGCCTTACATGCTTTCTCGTAATGCCTTGTACGCTTTTCTAGTAATGCCTTAAATATGTTTTTCTCGTAAAGCCTTATATGTTTTCCTTGAAATGCTTCATATGATTATTTGTGATGCCATATGTACCATGAAACTATGTTTTAGCATCGTGTTATTCTTCTGAGGCCTTATTGTAGTAGAAATTGTGAAATACATGGGAGCGGGCCGTACGTCACGGCAGTGTTAAAAGTAATTGAAAATATATAGGATCGGGCCGTACGCCACGGCAAAGTAAACAGAAATTGTGAAATACATGGGAGCGGGCCGTACTCCACGACAGTGTTGAAAGTAATTAAAAATATATGGGATCGGGCCGTACACCATGACAGTGTTGAAATTAATTGAATATATATGGGATTGGGCCGTACGCCACGGCAGTGTTGAGAAATTATGAAATATATGAGATCGGGCCGTACGCCATGGCAGTGTTGAAAAGAAATTGAAATTAATATGGGATCGGGCCGTGCGCCACGGCGAGTGTAGAAGGTACCTTACGGGAGCTGGTCGTACGCCACGGCGGATCTAAGAATGTGTGATTATTGTTTCGTTCGGTGGTCTTACCTTGAAAGTGCTTTATTGTTTAGTTCAGAAATTGTTTGGAATTTTTTTCCTGCTTTTGATATATATTCTTGTTGCTTATTTCCCTGACATGCCTACTGTATTTCATCATATTCTATCATATGTTATCACTGCTGGACCTTAGTGAGTATCGAGTCGACCTCTCATCACTACTTCTTCGAGTTTAGGCGGGACACTCACTGAGTACATATTTATTTAATATGTACTCATGCTGCACTTTCTTTTCTTTTCTGTACTTGACTGTACAGGTCCGGAGGCTGGCACGTCTGGCTATCAGGTCGGTGCTAGATATTGATAGCGTGGTCATTCTTCACGGTGAGCTGCTTTCCCGGCGACTTCCTAGCAGCACCCTGGAGCTCTTTTGTTATATTTCTCTGTCCATTTCATTCAGACGGAGACTCTGTATATATTGTAGTCATTGTATATTCAGTAGTTGCCCATGACACTCGTGACATTAGTTCCTAGCACACACACGTAGTATATATCTTTATTTCGGGTTGTACATGCATGTGTATGTTTTATTTCGGCTTTGTATCTACTATGACTTTACCTTCGCTTAAGGCTAGTATCATGTTAGTTGTTATAAACTGGTAAATCTTTGACTTGTTTAATTAGATGGGAAGGGTATCACCTAGTGTAATTTGTGTTGGCTTGCCTAACCCCGTCGTTGGGCGCCATCACGACTCGAATTAAGATTCTGGGTCGTGACATCGGTCGTTACATAAAGTGACATATTTTTTCGTTACATAACGGCAAATTTAACTATAGGATACAATAAAATTTAAGTAACAACCAAAACAAACATCATATATAAAGTAACAATACGATATAATACAATGGGTAATGACCATCCAAACAAGTTGTAAGAGTCATATATGGGGATAGGGGGGGTGTTGGCACGTGGGGAGGGTTGGTTTTATCAAAACATTTCTTAATTACATGGTTACTCTCCCATTAACCAATAATTAATCAATTACCCACATAATTAAGAATTATCTCAAATTACATAAAATAATACTCACTTTTAATACACTTTTTATATCTTACTACCATGGCCATGTCGTACCTTGTATGGTACTAGTCCATAAATACCGGGTATTTTAGCTCGGGCCGTATTTTATCCCAAAATTCCAAACTTCGGCGAAACTCATTTATTTCGATTTGCTTACCCTCTCACTTTCACTAATTTACTTATCCCTTGTTTGAAATAGCGTGATACATATAATCCAAAAATAAATCTCATTCCCGAACTTACGTCGATTAACTTACGATGAAGCTTCAACGTACGAAAATGCGGGACGTAACATCTCATTTCCGATCTTATATCAATTTACTTGTGGCATACTTCCACGTATGAAAACATGGGGTGTAAGAGACGGCCAACCCTAGCCCGCATCCCTCATAGGGCTGGGTTGGACTGACAATTTTAAGGCTCATTCATATGGAAGGCCAGCCCATCCTATCCCACCAAATTAAAAGCCCACGAGGCTTGGGCTGGGCTAGCCCATCATTTTGACAACTCTAGTGGAAGATAAAGAAAGATATTGTTGGACATGTCTCCCGGTGTTTGAATTGTCAACAGGTGAAGTGTGAACATCAGAAACCCGGTGGTTTGACTTAGAAGTTCGTAATAACGGAGTGGAAGTGGGAGCTCAACACTATGAACATTGTGGTAGGCTTACAACATAGACTTTGAGGAAGTATGATGTTGTTTGGGTCATTATATACAGGTTGAAGAATTCTGCATATTTCATTCGGGTGATGACTTCCTACTCTTCAAGGAAGTTGCCTCAAATTTACAGGAAGGAGATTATTCGCTTGCACGGTGTGCGCATTTTAGTAGTTTAGACCGTGCCACGCAGTTGTAACGACCCGATCGGTCGTTCAGAGAGTTTAGTCTCATTTCCCTATTTCTACTTTATTATGTGTTGTTCAGCTCTTTTATGTTGTGTTGGGACGGTTGGCTCATTTTTGGAGCGATTGTGGAGAGAAATGACACACTTAGTCTTTTAAGTTGGCTTTATAGTTAGAAAAGTAAACCAGAAAGTTGACCTATAGGTAAATGACCTCGTAATGTGATTTTTTATAGCTCGGATAGCTTCATTAGGTGATTTTGGACTTATGCGTGTGTTCGGAATATTTTTCGGAGGTCCGGAGTAGAATTAGGCTTGAATTGGCAAAATTGAGTTTTTGGCGCTTTCTGGTCGGCAGTGAAAAATCAACTATCGGGTTCAGGAATAAAATTCCGAAAGTTGGAGCAGGTTCGTAGTGTCCTTTTCGATTTGTGTGCAAAATTTTAGGTCAATCGGACTTGATTTGATAATTTTTGGCATCGAATATAGAAGTTGGAAGTTCTTAGTTTCATTATGTTTGAATAGGGGTGTGATTCACGGTTTTAGCATTGTTTGATCTAATTTGAGGCATCGATTAAGTTTTGTCATATTATGGGACTTGTTATTACACTTGGTTGGGGTCCCATGAGGCTTGGATAAGTTTTGGATGACTTTTTGGAAGATTTTGGCGTTTTGAGCATTAAGATGTGATGATCTAAAGGTCCATTTTTAGTTCTAGATATCAAAATTTGATTTCAAGACTTCCGGGATTTTGATAATGAATTATAGGAGTGATCTGAAAAGTTTGGCTTAATTTCATCAAGTTGCGATTGGGTTTTTGACGCGAATCATGAGTTAATTGTTTAACAAGCAAAACGGAGATCACATTGAGCAAATTAGCTCCTAATTGAGTTTCGATTGAAGGACTATGTTCGTATAATTATTTGTGACTCATAGGAACAAGAATCATCGAATTCCGAGTTCGTATGGTGGAGTTAGAGCCTTTTTAGTGAAAATAAATATTGATGGTGTAACAGGAACTAGTGCGCAACTTTATTGACAAGATCTAGCACTTTTAGCGACGAGAATGGGGCTTTTAGCAACCAGAATCGTGGTTTATTAAGCTGTCTTGTTTTTTTAAAGCCCATTTCCACATTTTTGGACGAAAAGAACGCGGCTTGGGGCGAATTTTGAGTGAGAAGTCATGGAAAAGCTTGAGGTAAGTCACTTCTGATTATTTCCACTCCATAATATTGAATTATCATCGAATAATTCGACTAGATTATATGTTTTTGAGGTGTAAATTGGGGATTTGGACCAAGGTATTTGAAAATACGATTTGAAGATTTGGAGGCCAAATTGTTAGCGGAATTTAGTATTTTTTGTATGGTTTGACTCGTGGTTGAATGGGTTGTCGAATTTTGTGATTTTTTGTCGAATTCCGAGATGTGGGACCGGGGGCCGGGTTTGGCCAATTTCATGAATTTTGATATAAATTGGTTATTTTCGAGTGGGCTTTGTTCCTTTAGCGTATTTTGATGATATGAATCTTTTTTTCAATAGATTCGGGGTGTATTGAGGCCGAGTCAAGGGGCAAAGGCATCGCAGAGTGGATTTTCATCCGGCTTGAGGTAAGTAATGATTGTAAATATGGTCCTGAGAGTATGAAACCCGGGATTTCACATGGTATCACTATTTTGGAGTGCCGCACATGCTAGTTGACGAGTATGTGGCGTACACCGTAGGTATTGTGACTTGGTCCACCCCGTGACAACTATAGAGTAGCATATTTTGATAAACTCCATATGCTATCAATGTATTTTAGAAATGATTCTTTAAACTTGGGTTGAATGACATGTTTGGGGACTTATGTCGTACTGTTTGGACCCTCAGGGGGTATTTTTATACTATCCTCACATTTTATTGATTTGAAAGTATATACTCAGTCATTATTTTCCTGTTTACTGTTTAAACAAATGAAAGATATTTTGGGCTGAGTCCCCTGATTTTTACTGAGATGCACGAGTGGTCGTTAGGTTTATGACTTAGTGAGGCCGAGTGCCTAATTGTGAGGATATGATATCTGATCGGGATGCATGTCGCAGCATGTTTATGATTGAGTGAAGCCGAGGGCCTGATTGTGAGGATATGATATTGGATCAGGCAACATGCCGCAACATGTTATTGATAGGCCGAGTGCCAGAGTGATTGATGCCATGATTTGGCTTGTTATAGCCCTTGGGTTGTAGGTGTCACGACCCAAATTTCCCTCTGTTGGGTATCGTGATGGCACCTAGTCCTAGAGACTAGGTAAGCCTAACAGTTAATAATAACAACAATAAGTAAGGAAACTAACAGTCTCGATATAGAAACCTTGACAGAATATACAATATTTTCCCAAAACCGGTAATACAAGTCATAAGCTTTACGAATATTCTACAACTTTTAAATACAACTGTTCGGAAATAAATACAACAGTGTGTGAATACTACTTATAAGAAGGTGACTCTGAAGCCTGCGAACATAGCAGCAGGTTACCTTGAGTCTCCCCGTAAATGGTCAATGCGGCTACTAACAATCAATGCCTAGATCTGTGCAACAAAAATGCACAGAAGAGTAGTATGAGCACACCACAGCGGTGCCCAGTAAGTATCAAGACTAACCTCAGTGGAGTAGTGAGGAGGACTAGTCAAGACACCACTGGTCTACAAAATAACTGACATGAATATAGAAGTAACCGAACACTACATCTCTCTAAGAATTCACGGGATAACTTACAACAATGACAATATAATGCGGAAGGAAATTACAGAAAAATAACCACGAAACAACACAAAATACACAGAAAGATAGATAGCAAAACAACCCAAAGCATAAGAAAACACAATGACTAGAGAACCCCAACACTCAACTCTACGTTTATTTATTCACATCGAGCCTTAGCCATTAAATTCCATAAACTGGTGGAAACCCTTAAACAACAGATCATATGAAAAGCTTTGCAAGTAAAAATCATTTGAATGTAGACAGATTTCCTTTGAAAACATACTTTCTCCAAAATATATATAAGTATATGTACTAGAGAGGATTACGTAAAACATAGTTTTCTTTCAAAATACGAAGTTTCCAAAGATGTTTTCCCAATAAAAGACATCCAAGTATCATTTTATGCAAGACCAGTGCTTTTCAAATATACCTTCGATGTAAAAGCCTTCAGATATAATCATTTCGAAACCATTACCTTTCAATAATACTTTTCAGAAAAATCTCGTAGTCATAATCTCCTCAAGGTAAATCTATCGGAACTCAGTCCGCACTCATAACTTGTCTTTTCAATAAATGTAGTAAGAGATCAGTATGAATAGCCGGATTAAAACAACGGAATATTAACTCTTAAACAAATGAAGTAAATATCAAACAAGGACACGGAAAAATATAATGCAAAGCCAACTGCACGACATGTCCCCTCGTGCTAAAATAAATAATCACTCGGCACGGAATGTCCCCTCGTGCATAAATAAATAAATAAACACTCGGCATGGAATATCCCCTCGTGCAAACCTCACAATCACTCGGCAAAGAATGTCCCCTCGGGCATAACCTCACAATCACTCGGCACAGAATGTCCCCTCGTGTATAAGCTCACAATCACTCGGCACCGAATGTCCCCTCGTGCATAAATAAATAAATAAACACTCGACACGGAATGTCCCCTCGTGCATAAATAAATAAATAAACAACAAATTGACGAATCAAATCAACAATAGGAACCATAAATCACAACGTCCCAACAAGGGAATCCAATAATGCAAACAATATCATAACAACACAAACAATAATAGAAACACACCATCCCGGCAAGGGAATCAACAATGAAAACAACACCATCCCGGCAAGGGAAAACATCTATAACCAATCTCGCTTAAGAAATTTAACTTTACGGAATAAACTCAACTTAAACGAAGGTCCAGAAATAGGCAACATAAAGGAAGCATCCACAACATAAATGTTTATCAACTGACCCATGTAGCACATAAAGGAGGAATCATAGGAATTACAATGTAAGACTCATGAGCATGTTTGACGCCAACGAACAGATGTTCTAACTATGGCTAAGCAACTATAAAACTAGATAACACTAATATAGTCCATTTGACAGTTTTAGGAACCAAATATAGCATAAAAATAAGAGCGGTAAAATATTCAGTTAAGTCAATTAGGATCAAATAATCAACGAAGGAATCTAAAAGTAAGTAATCCTAATTTAAGTAGGAAATAATGCAATTAACAACCAAGGATGCAAATGTAACAATTACAACTCATACACAGGTAACATAAGAACCTACGAATCCTAAAAGGCCAATCTATTAGCAAATAAGTCCGAGTACGCACTCGTCACCTCGTATACACGGACTACAATCAACAAGGAAGACTCAATCTTAAGGGGCAGTTCCCCTACACAAGGTAAGGCAAGATACTTACCTCAAAGACGACCAACCGATACTCAAAAATGAACTTCTCGGGCGGAAAGACCTCTAGACGACTCAAAATCAACTAAAACAACTTCAAAATACACATAACACGTATAAGGAATGATTCCGAATAATAAAGTTTAAATCTTTACTAAATTATGAAAATCGGCCCAAAAGTCGACTCCCGGGCTCGTACCTCGGAACCTGACAAATTATACAAATTTCGTTTACCCATTCCGGTACGAGTTCACCCATACTAAATTTATCAAATTCCGATATCATTTGGTCAGTCAACTCATGAATTTTCATTTTAGAAGTTTCCTTTCAAAAACCATAATTTCCTCAACCCAAAACACAAATTAAATGATAAAAATAGGAACTAATTCATGGAATATATTTAATTCTAGTTAAATAACACTTACTCATTCGAATTGTGTGAAAAACCCTTCACAAATCGCCAAGAACCGAGCTCTAGAAGTCAAAATATGATAAAAATGGCTTAACCCTCGTTTTTGAAGACTTATATTCTGCCCAGATGTTTAATGAATCGCGATTGCAGAACATTGATTGCGATCACGGAGAAAAACAAGAAGGTTGTACAGGCTTAAAACATTGCGATCGCGGGGAAGGTGATGCGATCGCGAAGAGGAGCAATTGTCACTGGCCACAGTACTCTATGCGATCGCGAAGGCTCGTGAGTATGAGAAATTACATGCTTCCCAAAATGCCACACTACGCGATCGCGAAGCATGGAATGCGATCGCGTAGAAGAATAATTCGATGCCCTCAGTGGAAACACTATGCAAACGCGAACGAGATTATGCGATCGCAAAAGAGGAGGAAGTAGGCTTCCGCGATCGCGTACCTGACAGTGCGATCGCATTGAAGAGAAATCTGGGTTGTTCAAGGAGACTCTATGCGATCGCGACTACTCCTATGCAATCGCATAGAAGGAAACCAGAAGGCAAATTCCAGCTGTTCAAAAATAAGGAAAATGGACTCGACAGCCGTCCGAAACACACCCGAGCCCCCCCGGGACCCTTTCCAACGACACACACAAGTCATATAACTTAACACGGACTCGCTCGAGGTTTCAAAACGCATAAAACAACACTAAAAAAATGAATCAAACAAAAAATCGAACTTATGAACTTTCAAAACTTCAAATATCAAAACTCGCGTCGAAACCTATCAATTCAACCCGGAATGACGTGAAAATTTGCAGAAAAGTCCAAAATGACACTACGGACCTGCAACCACTCTCGAAATTCCATTCCGATCCCGATATCAAAATTTCACCTATCGACCGAAATCGCTGAAATTCTAACTTTCGCCAAATTAACTCAAATCACTCTACGAACCTCCAAAACCAATCTCGGACGCACGCTTAAGTCCAAAATCATCATACGAAGCTGTTGACATTGACCAAAACTCATTTCCAGGCCGTTTACACAAAAGTCAAACCTCCGGTAAACTTTCATCACTTAAGCTTCCAAACTAAAAAATTTCTTCCAATTCGACTCTGAATTACCCGGTAACTGAGTCTAACAACGCACACAGGTCGATATACACAACGTGAAGCTGTTTATCACTATACACCACCGAACGGGGCTTAAATTCCCGAAATGACCGGTCGGGTCGTCACATTCTCCCCCTCTTAAACAAACGTTCGTCCTCGAACGTGCCAAGATTCACCTTCAACTCTTCCACTCACTGATTGTACACTTCTAACACATACCCGCGGGTGATCCCACGTCATCCAAAACCAAATAAGCCTGATGAAACAATCACAACTGCAACATAGCCCTCACATCACTACCGATCAGCCTCATACCTCAAGTACTCACCTTCTACTCATTTTTCAAAAGACCCGATTCTAAATCCATATCCGGCATTAGACTCAACCATCTGCATCAACTCAGGTCTACACCCGTAAGGCACGACCACACAAATATAGATCATCACACAAAGGCTCAAATAGCACTTTTGATCACAATAACTGCTTGAAACCAACTCAACATTGGCAATTGGCCCCACATATGGAAGAACTATGTTTCCAAACCCCATACTACTGATAATGATGCAATGAACACGAAGACTTCATTATTAAACACTCGAATCACCAAGACACAATTACCACAACCGGGAACACATCTCGCAACTGAACTAAGGAAACACATAACAAAATGACTGAATATGAAAATAGAAACATATAAAGGATCTATCAAGCAAAAGCCCATAGGCACATCTTTTTATCAATACTGACTTACCAAAAAAAAATATAACAAGGAGGAAACAAAGCATATGAACACATCACAAGGATTCCATCCTGATAATATTTCCACCACGGTACTCAGCCCGGTCTAAATATATCGAATCAAATATCACAAGGACCTCACCCTCAACTCTGAATCACATACCAAAAATATATCACACCAATTGAAATTCCTCCACTAAATCATCTCAACTGATAAAAATCATAACGCTAACTGAACTCACATCTCGATTGAGTATCAAATCACAACGCGTAAACAAAATACTCAGGAAAATCACATAAAGCTTACCACGAAGGACACCAAGGACTCACTTCCAGTTTTAGTACTATCAAGAATGAATAAAACAACGACAGACACATGTTACTACTCATAGAATCACCCAACAGGAGAAAACACGAAAGGAATGCAAAACATGAAACTCACCCATAAATGAAGCAACAAATAAGGAAAACTCATCCCAACCAACAGAACTATAGTGAAACACAATGGTACCCCACTTTAGCACATCACAACATACCTGGGTGATAATCTCTAACCCAACGGTCTCCAGCCTATAATATGAAATACATCAACGGGTGGGGCTTCCCCTTCTTGGGCGCCCTCTACTCATCTGAATACCCTGCTATAGCGTACTTACCCGAGCCCTAGAACAATATCTCACCCTATGACTAACATCTCCACACTAGAAACAATCTCTCTGCCGACGTGGCTGTGGAAAACACATAATGTGTATCCTATGAGACCCATGAGTACCAGAAAAGCCCCCGGGCGATGCTGGTAATGCAAACTGAACTGGTTGACCCAAAATTCTCTACCATGACATACCTTGGTCCTATAATAAGGATGTCACGACCCCAAATCCTAACAGGCCGTGATGGCGCCTATCGTGGAACTAGGCTAGCCAACCATCACATTACTACGCTTTTGTTCAATTATAATAGTTCACAATTAAATAATAAGCATGCAACCATAGCATCAATTAATATAATTAAGTCTAACGTCCCAATAATAGTTTACNAGTAATGAAAATAAATCACAGTCTGAGTAATATAAACACACAGAACAGATGCACAATTCCACAAAAGCTAGTAAAACACCAAATCACCATGTAGTATTCATCAAATAATAAGTTCGAAATCAATTTAAGGAAATCCCTTGGAAACAAGTGCAATATCAGCATATCTCAATAAAATTCTCAGTAAAACCAGTGTGAAAACGAAGT
>ML253604.1:0-24056 GCA_005239495.1 Nicotiana undulata | reverse complement strand
TAAAAGAGAGTTGCCACAATGGAGACAACTGAAATTTCAATTCAGAAGAAACCCTACAAGCCAAGGGCATGGAGTTAAGTAACTAAGGATAATGATAGGCGAGTAAGAACATCAGAAATACCGTGGGATATACAATGTAATAAGGTCTCAACTTTATAAGAGTTAGAAGTTCTTCCCTAAGTACTACAACGAAAGACTAGCTGAGGAAATAAGGAAGCAGGCTTCAACATAAGCATAGTGACCTAAAGTAGAAATGGTCTTGTAACAGCAGTCTCACAACAATGTTTTATGCACTCCATAAGAAAGTGGCACCTATCGTAGCTAATGAACGGGAAAAAAAAATCAATCAAAAGTTGATAATTGAGATCATATGAGTTACAGGGAACTCCCATAGTCATGGGACTAAGATAGGCCAAGTATCCATGCACCAAGTGGCAGAACGACCAGGAAAAGTAATTTTTTACATTTAAAGACAACTGAGAAGGCGTGAAAGGAAATCTTTGGTTCTAACATGATGAAAGGAAGGTTACGAGTAGTATAAGTAGATGTGCGTAGGTCGCAATCTAAAGTATGGTATAGCAAAAAGGTTTTATCTAGGCAGGAGTAAGGATAAGAAAAGGTGAGTGAGAAGGTGACGAGAATAGGTAATTCCTCGGGATTAAACCCATCACAACAAGAGAGTTGATGGTTTTCATACAGTTATAAAAAGCTCAGTATAGCATGAGTGAACTCAAAGGAGTTTAAAACTAGGAGCATTTAGAAGAGATAGAATGCTACCATAATAGTAAAGTAAGGGTGTAATTGTGATGTATGATAAGAGGATGACGTTTAGGCCTTTGATTGAGTAATGATTTTGAGAACAAGTATTTCATTAACTGCACGGGATTAGAATACCCCCATAAGATGAATCACATTGGAATACTATGAAATACAGTTACTGGAGTATAGTATCGTCCCTAAGTGGATTAAGATAATCACTTCAGATGTTCCCCGATGAGACGTAAGCCCTAGTGACGATATATTACATAAGAGATTTTAAATTATCAGTGGTAGATTATAGATCAATATTAAGGTGAATCAACAATGAATGGATGAAAGTTACAAAGTATGAGATGAGATTATGCTATCATTATTAAGATGGACGGTAATAAGGAAGCATTAAATGACTTAGATTTATACATATAGGATAAGCGGTGAGAGAAAAACCTGGAGTTGGGTAGCAAGTCTCCATAATAATAATCTGAAGTAAGATTTATGGTATAGTATGACCTACCTAGTAGTGGTAAAGCCATAAGCATAGATATCTGAGGCTATAAAACAAGATATAGCAATAGTTGTAAGTTCAACAAAATACCAAACAAAGAACTTTAGTACACCTATAGATGCCCAGAGAGACAGCTTGTCATAGTACAATATATGTTCACCAAGTGAATCCTAAAGATAGGTTAAAAGCTAACAAGAAATAAAAAAGGAGATAAGAGTCGCATTGGCACACATTCAAGGTTAGAATTGTCTAGGCTGCATGAAAGAAGGTAGAAATAGTTACGACATTGAAAGGAGTTCGACCACAAGTTGTGGTGTGAGAAAGAGGCCTAAAGGGGGGAATGTTCCAGCCTTTGGATTTATTCACCGAACAACTCCCTAGATGGAAAAGACAATATTAAATTATTCGTAAGAGTTATTGATTAATATATGGAAAAGTTCATTAGTCAACATTCGAGGATGAATGTTCCAAAGAGGGGAATGATGTTACACCCCGTGTTTTCGTACATGAGAGTACATCGTAAGTCAATTAATGTAAGCTCAGAAATATGAATATATTTGATGGAATATAAAGTAAGTTAATCATGTTAAGTTGGAGGTTACATATGTTTAAGATCATGAATAACGAGTACCAAGAGGGTTGGAAAGCTTAGAAGCTAAACCAATTGAAGAAAATAAGTTTCGTCGAAAGTCGACGAGTTTGGAATGTTATAACATGTACTTTAGGGTGAGACTATGGTTCATTACATGATAAGGAGGTTATGCTATGAGTTAATTTTTATCGTATGATAGTTGTGTTCTACGTTTTGAAGTCAAGCAAGTTGTGGAACAAAAGTTGGCAAAGGTCTTCACAAGTTACACTCATAATGTGCTTAACATTAGGTCAAATATAACTAAGATTTTCTCCCAATATACTTGGAATTAGTGGATGATATACCTACCAAACTGAATATCTATGAGTATAGTTTCCAACGCATTAAACCGTTCATCGATACAACATAGGAGTAGAGAGATATTTGCAATTTCGCGAGACTGCGCAGACATCATAAGTGACAAGTAGGTGGATCACTAGAGCTTTTTGAGCAATACATTTCATGTATTATATGAGGTCTTATTGGGACATATTATATACCAAATTGAAGGTCTTGGAATTTAGTTTCCAACTCTCTTAACCGTTCGTTCATACGACATCAGGATAAAAATATATAAGCGTTGGAAGATGGACCAATCCTAGGGTGCCAAGCTAGCACCTCTTTGACTTTTCCAAACTTGATCTATATAAACATTAGGTCGGCTTTCTCTTCATTATTAAGAATAAAACGACCAGAGAATACCCAAAAGAATAACCTCAAGCTATATACTATGGTTTCAAAGAATAATATAATCCCGAGCATGAAATCGAGAAGCAATAACATCAAAACGATCCCTACGACGTAAGTGTCATTATACCGCCTCTTATTTTTATTTGTATTTGGAAATTAATTCATAGTTAAGAAATGTCTAATATCTGTATTTAAGGGTTTAAATATCAAGGAAGTTTGATAAATATGTTTCCTAATAGTTAGAACTCACGGGACGGTGATCGGAAGCCGTGAGTTCGAGTTATTTGACTTGTAGCGGACTATTTTGTGTTGTTGTTGGGCTGAGTATTTTACTACTGTTTTGTGGAATTTTGGAGGAGTAAGGGTGTGGAGAAACACCATATATATGTAGGGTTTTGATCTGGTCATTCGTTGTAATATTTCCGGGTCATTTGACACGACTACGGTGGTCGTCTTATGTGTGAAGTGATTAGGTTGTGTGTGGACTATTTTGGGAGGCTCAATATGATTATTATTGATGTTGTTTGGGCTGTTAGGTGATTGTTTTGACTTGTGTGAAGTCATATAAATAGGGGAGGTGCTGTCCGTTTCATCGTAAAATAGGTTGTGGTCGATACATAATAGTTATGGCGCTTAAACGATAACGATAGTGTCGTTTCT
Source organism: Nicotiana undulata (assembly GCA_005239495.1). Lineage (NCBI taxonomy): Eukaryota > Viridiplantae > Streptophyta > Magnoliopsida > Solanales > Solanaceae > Nicotiana > Nicotiana undulata. Next base: position 20,811 of record ML253604.1, on the reverse strand, counting down.
CTTATTGTAGATTAAGGAGTTGTGACATTTGCGTAGCTTGAGGTTGGGACAGTATATACAAGGTATGTGAGGCTATCCCTTTCCTTCTTTTGCACGACTCCGATTGTACATAATGCAATGAACGAGCTTCCAAAGATACTCTACTCTTAGAAGCTAGCAGTACTTACATTGTTTCCCTTCTTATGGAACAATTGATTTTGAGGTTGCTTCTCTTATTCTTATAAAATCAATGTTGTCGGTACTTCCTGATTCTTATAAGATTCTCGATGAAGAGTTAGCCCTAATGACGTGTACGGAGAATATCGATCTTACGTCACTCTGAAGGGTTCAGAATATGATTTCAATGAGTCCTACATGCATTATATATATGTATGTATCTATTTTACTCTACTGAGCTGCGCTATAGTCGGTCGGGTATGGCACCTATTGTGCAACCACTGATCAGTTGGGTTTACCGAGTCCTCTTTGAGGTCGGGTATGATATGATGATAATGATGCCCACAGAGGAGAATGTTCTATGATGATGATGATGCCCACATTAGGCGGATGTTTTAAAAAGATTATGTGTATATATGTATCATGCATTTCATGCTACTGTCTCTTAGAAGCACCCAGATGCTACAGGTTGTATCTCCTACATCTCTCTTTACATTACTGTTCTTATTTATGTTTTCCTGTCTTACTTACTCAGTACTTTATTCGTACTGATGTCCTTTTATTTGTGGATGTTGCATGTCGTGTTGCATCTCCTGATAGACAGGTAGACACAGCTCCCCCACCACAATAGGCTTTCCTATTCAGCGGTTATAGGCGAGATCCCTTCTTCGAACTTGCCGTGGTCTTGGTATGCGTTTTTGTTATAGATGTTATGGGTATGTCGGGGCCCTGTTCCGGCTATGTTGCATTACTTATGCTCCTTTGGAGGCTCATAGACAGGTGTCAACTCATGTATAGTTTGGTATGCCTTGTTGGATAATTTTTGTTGTATAGTCTTTCATGGCAGCGTTGTAGCTCGTACCTTTTATGTAGTTTCTTAGCAATCTTGTCATCCCATGTGATGTATGTTCATGATCCATATCTACCATTTATATTGATCTCGTTATCCCTTAAATATAATAAGAAGGTTAGATAAAATGTACGTTGGTGCTCGGCAAGTATGGCCCGGGTGCTAGTCATGATCCTCCAGTTTGGGTCGTGACAAATTTTGCCACCAATCGTACCTTGTATCTTTCTATTGACCCATCCGCTTTGCGTTTAACTTTGAGAACCCATTTGTTCCCAATGGCTCTATGCCCAGGCGGAAGGTCAACTAGATCCCAGACTTTGTTGGTTTTCTTGGGACTCTAATTCTTCTTTCATTGCTTTCATCCACTCATCTTTTCCAGGGCTCGATAAAGCCTCAATCACAAAATTTGGCTCATCCATTTCCGTGGGAGATACCAAGAAAACATAATCTTCAATGTCATAAGTACGTTTTGGTATATTTTTCCTGGCACTCTTTCGTAGTTGAAATTCAGGTTCGTCAGAAGGATTTTGAGATTGAGAGTTCCCACTCCCACTCGGATCGAGAATAAGATCTTGATCCATTTGATTATTAACCATGTCAGAAGACACTTGCTGACTGTCTGAGTTCAACATTTCATAAAGAGGCTTTCCATTCTTTACCTCGCCCTTCTTTGGAAAATCATTTTCCAAAAATGTGACATCTCGCGATTCAATCTCAGTAACACTTCCATTCTCTAATTCACCAATGAACACATATCCGTTTGAGTGTTCTGAATATCTTATAAAGATACATTTCTTGCCTTTTGAACCTAATTCACCAAACTTGCTAAAAGAATCTTTTACGTATGCAGCACAACCCCAAGGTCGTAAATCCTTTAAGTTTGGTTTATGACCAGTCCATAGCTCATAAGGAGTGGAAGAAACTGATTTAGAAGGCACTTTGTTCAATATGTAGGTTGCAGTCAATAATGCGTCTCCCCAAAAAGAGATAGGTAAATTTGCCTGCGCCATCATGGACCTTATCATGTCCAGTAGTGTTCTATTCCTCCTTTCTGCTACACTATTTTGTTGAGGTGTGTACGGAATAGTTAACTGTCTGGTGATGCCCTTTTCATTACATAATTCATAAAATTATTTTGATAGATATCCACGCCATCTATCGGTTCTTAAGGTCTAAATCCTTTTGTCTAATTGATTCTCAACTCCATTCAAATATTTCATAAAGCATACAAGTGCTTCAGATTTTTGAGAAATCAAATAGACATAACCAAAGCATGCGAAATCATAAATGAACGTAATAAAATATAAAGCACCTGTCACGACCCCAAATCCTAACCGGTCGTGATGGCGCCTATCGTGGAACTAGGCTAGCCAACCATCACCTAACTACTCATTTGTTCTATTTAACATTTCAAAAATCAATGATAAGCAGCAAACAATATAAAATAATTTTCTTAAGTTTTTACGCCCAATAATAATAATCTAACAGTCTAAACAATCCTCCCTAGACTGGAGGCAATGATCATGAGCATCTAAGATATAAACTAACTCTGCTAATGTCATAATAATGTCTAAGAAATAAATACTAATACTAATAAGGAAGGGAAATGGAGAAGCTGCGGATGCTGGACAGGTACCTCGAAATTCCAAAGCTAATGATGAATGAAACTCGGATGACTACTGCTCCGAACCAGTACCTGGATCTGCACACAGAGGTGCAGGGAGTAATGATGAGTACGCCAACTCAGTAGTAATAAAAATAAATCACAGCCTGAGAAATAAGAAAAACATAGCACAAATACACCAATCCACAAAACAGTAAAACATCAGGTCACCATAAAGTATACATCAAATACATAAGTTCGAAAACCAATTTCCATAAAATCCTTTGAAACAAGTATGTTTTCAATATATCTCAGTAAAAACCAGTTCGAAAAATGAAGTGAATCATAGTAAAAATATCAGTAAAATCTCATCATAAATCTGCCCCTCGGGCCATAATCATCACTCGTAACAGTTTCACTCAGCACCTCACCATTACTCAGTATCAGCCCCGCGGGCAACCTCACTGTCACTCATGCCTCCCAATCACTCATCACTAGGCACTCGCACTCATTAGGTACCTGCTCTCACTGGGGGGGTGTACAGACTACGGAGGGGCTCCTACAGCCCAAGCGCTATAAACAAGCCACATCATGGCATAAATCACTCTCAGGCACTCGTCCTCTCTCATATCATAACATCCTCACAACATTGGTCATCGGCCTCACTCAGTCAAACACTTTCAGCATGCCACTCGGGCCATGAATAAAATGGGGTTCTCGACCCAAAATGGTATTTCATTTCAAGAAATAGTAATATCATCAAATAAGAGTGTCAACAATTTCACAAGAAAGACTGAGTGAAAATCATAGTTTCAAAATAGTAAGAATATTAGTAAAACAGCCCCCAAGGGGTTAAAACAGATCGGCACTAGGCCCCAAACATGGCTTACAGCCCAAGTATATCAAAACACAATAATACTATAAATCATATGCTTAAAAGCAGTTTCGCAACTCAATAATTTCCTAAAAAGGAACAGTTTTCCAATTTTCCAATTCGTGCACGCCCCACACTCGTCATCCAGTGTGTGCGTCACTCCAAATCCGTGAAAGGATGTAAAGTCCGGGGTTTCATACCCTAAGGACAGGATTTAAAGACATTACTTACCTCAAACTAGCCCGAAAAGCTACTCTGCAACCCGCTTGCCTCTCGTATCAACTTCCGAGCTATCCAAATCTACCAAGTTCAGATTTTTATCATCAAATTAGGCTAAAGGAATGAATTCCAATTGAAAAATACCAAATGTTAGCACAAAACCCGAAATTAGCCAAAACCCGACCCCCGAGCCCGCATCTCGAAACTCGAGAAATTTTATACCAAAATGTTCCTCATCATCTCACGAGTCCGTACATATAACAAACGCTAAAATCGGAGTTCGTTTGCCCCTTCAAATCGTCCCCTAAATGTCTCATAATCTTAAGCCCTAACTCCACCTTTTTCTATTGATTTTCATGAATTAAACATTGATATTTTGTTCCTTAATCACCTATAATCGAGTTTTAGGGTCCAAAATCCTTACCCCAATGAAGAAAAATGATTTCCTCTCTTGAAAATCGCCTCAAAAGCTTCTTCCCGTTCAAAAATGGTGTAAAAGTGGGTATTGGTCGCGGAGGGTTTAATTATATTCTGCCCAGGGTTTTATAAAATACCCTGTGCGTTCGCACGCACCCATGCGCATTCGCACAGTGCCTTCCTCACTCCCTCACGCGATCGCACCACAGTGCACGCGATCGCGCTGTGAACCAGCCAACTGTGCCCCCACGCGCCAAGACCCCTGTGCGATCGCACACACTCACTCGCGACCGCACTGCCTCCTCTCTCTCTACTCCGCGATCGCACCTTCTCACCTGGGATCGCACAAAAAAAAATTCCTGGCCTCACCAACTGACCTATGTGATCGCATAAGACACCCCGCGATCGCATAGAGGAAAATCCTACTTGCAACACACCAGCAAAAACATCAGTTCTTCTAAGGCTAAAAATGCCCATTAGCCACCCGAAATCAATCCTGAGCCCCTCAGTACCCCAACCAAATTTACCAACACATCATAAATGATCATTAAAACTTAGTTGCACTCTCAAAATACTAAAAATAACATCAAAACACCAAAATCACATCGGATTCAAGCCTAAGAAATTTGAAAATTCTAAAATCCACCAACGATGCCGAAACTACCAAAACAACTCTTATTGACCTGAAATTTTGCAGACATATCCAAAATGACATTACGAACCTTTCCAACTTCCGGAATTCCATTCCGACCCCGATAGCCTATTTTTCACTGCCGACTAGAAATCACCAAAAATTAACTTTCGCCAATTCAAGCCTAATTCTACACCGGACATCACAAAAATATTCTGATCACTCCCAAGTCCCAAATCACCTAAAGAAGCTATCCGAGCCATAAAATTCGCATTCCGAGGTCGTTTACCAATAGGTCAACTCTCAGTTGACTTTTCTAACTTTAAGGTTATTTAAAAGACTAAATGACTAAATTCTCGCGACAGCCACTTCGATTCCGAGCCTACAAACTCTAACACATCATAAACAGTACAACCAACCTATGACAAGGCAATAACAGTAAATATAATGCAGGTTATAGGTAACGACTGACCGGGTCGTTACAGCACCAGACCTAGCCCTCACATTCGTTGGACCACAGATATCAGAATGGATTAATTGCAATGGAAAATAAACTCTCTTAGCCTTTCCAAATGGTTTACGTGTAGTCTTTCCGACAAGACAATTTTCACAAGTTGGCATTTCAATTTTAGAGAAAGAACCTAGATGTCCTTCCTTAGCCAATCTATTCATTCGATCCTTCCCTATGTGACCTAATCTTGCATGCCTTGTAATAACATCAACATCATTGTTACTAGAATAACATGCCATAATACAACGGTCAACATAATAGTTATACGTAGAAAGATTACAATCTAACACATTAAAACCATCATAACGATGTCCAAAACCATAAAATAACATTGTATTGAGTAATTCTAAGACCACTGCGACTAAGGTTAAAATTGAAATATAAATATAGAAGAACATACATAGAGACTAAGTTTCGTCGAGTCTCTGGAACATACAGGACGCTATGCAACATCAAAGATCGGCCACCACGCATGTCCATTATGCAAGTGCATATCCTTTGACTTCAAGCTTTGCATTATTTCCCACATATACATGCTTTGATCCAGGTGAAACTCATCACAGCTCACATGGTCAGTGGCCCCTGAGTCTACAATCCACATAGGATAAGTTTAGTTAGTAAAACAGTGCTAGAAATATATATATATATATATAGCACTAAGAGATGCATTTTGAAATGCTACCTTTTTCAGCTCAGTGCACTCACAAGCAAAATGCTCTGGGACTTGGAAATTGTAGCACTTCATCTTGCTCTTGTCTTTCTTCTTATAGAACCATTTTCCTTTCTTGGAATTTGGCTTGTTTCTTTTCTTGCAGGATCCTTCTCCGGTCTCCTTACTCTTTCCGTCATTTTTCCAGTTTCTCTTGCGCTTGAAGCTTAATCTCTTTGTACCACTTGATTCTGCCACAAAGGCATTAGGTACATCTTTAGCAGCACCAAGCCATTTTCAAGCTCCACGTGACGGGCAACATCAGCAAAAGCTTTGATGTTATCATTGTGGGTCAAGTTAACCTTCAGTGTTCCCAATTATTGGGAAGATATCGAATCACTGCCTGAACCTACTGCTCATCAGAAGGAACATGGCCAGCACTTTTGAGTTGAGAAATCATATTTAACATCACCTTTAGACGTTGCTTGACACCGTGATCATGCCGATTTTTGTACGCTTCAAACTTGACTGTAAGTTGTCGAAGGCGAGTCACAGTCGTACCACTATATGCCTCTCTTAAACGTGCCCACATGGCTTGAGTAGTAGGATATTTCTCACATTCGTGGATGAGATCATCAGCAACTGCACTTACAATAATTCCACGTGCAATGGAATCTTTCTTTTTCCAAATATTGTAAGTTTTCAGATCCCTCCTATGTTGGGCAGTGTTACCCTCCTCTAAGTGACTCATAGCATGGTTAATACTTTCAAGAGAATCTTGCTCTTCGAGTACATACTACATCTTACGACTCCAGAAGTCGTAATTTTCACCATTCAGTTTGTCACCCTTGTTCGAGTCAACAATGATACTATTCGATGTCATGTCTGTTACTAGAGACAATATTACAAGTTTAACTCATCAATATATACTTCAGTTAATTTATGCATGTGATTACACACTTAAGTAAACTAATTATAATATTAATTCTACATTTAGTATAGAATTGAACGATCACTACGTTTTCATTCATCATCTATATCTAACTATTTTAATTATTATTAAAATCACTTCTTAGTGTGTACTTTATTTCAAATCTCAATCCATTACAAAAAAAATGATAAACAATGTATGTAACTGGTGAGAGAAGTAACATAATTTAAATTTTATTAAGATAAAACACATAATAACAATTTACATATTTGCTAGGACATACATGTACCAATCGAACACTTGCACATACACGCTAAAAGGTGCATTTGGCCAAATATTATGAAAAATTTCAGTTAAAATTTTACCCCAAGGCTCTTGAAGAGAGTCCGCTAAAATAGCTGATGCTTCCCAATCAGTAATTTCTACGTAATTATCCAATTCAGCTCTTTTTAACTGAAAATGTGTACATGTTCAGAGTAGAAACATCAGGGCCCATTTTAAATTCATGAAACTCCCTAAATTTATTTTCTCTTTCCCTTCATTCAGTCCTTCGATCCTTTAACTTATTTTGTCGTGGCCTTGGGACATTCCTAATGACTTCTCTGAGTCTAAATTATTATAGAAATAAGTCTTGCGACGACGTACCCTTCTACGTTGTCCCCTTCCTTGACTTCGAGAACTCCCACTTTGAGTAATTCGAACTTGTCCCTGTTCATCCATATTTGAAATAGGACCAAGGAATCAAAAATATGGTTGTTACCATTTAATGCGACAACGTATGTCACAAATTTCTGGTAGAAGACAAAAAGGATCATAAAAAGGTTTTTAAAGTTGGAAGATTCCGTTTTCACATAAAAAATATTTTCGGAAAGCACAAAACGAGTATGTCATGAATATATAAGTTTTAGGCAAAAATAATTAACAAGTTATTTAAAAAATGTTGAAAACATAAGCAGTTTTTCGTCAAAAATAATCAAAAACTGTCAATCTTCAAAAAATCATATCTCGCTCGTTTTTAATATGTCGTTCACATATAATATATCTTCGGAAAGTCAAAAACAAGTAGAATATGATTATATAAATTTTCTGCAAAGATTATGCCAAAACACAACACAAAAAAATCAGTAATAGTTTTCTCTTAAACTTGTCAAAAATTAGCCAACAAAAAAAAATCTCAACCTAAACTTAAAAACATCGATTTCAAGACAATTTACATGAATAACTGGACAATGTAATCAAAATAAATGCAGAACGTGAACAACATTAGCGTACTTGTCAACGCAGCGGAAGAATTGTTGAACTCACCACCAAAAGAATTGCTCCAAGTCGAACTTTGAATATCTTGAAAACAAAGTTAGAATTTCACGAACTAAATGTCTTCTTGTGTTGATTGGGAAGATATTTTTTATCCCACTCTTACTTTTATCTCAGTTATCTCTCAGAAAAGAAGAAAGTGTATGTTTATATGGAGAGGAAAAATAACCGTTATAGGAAAACTGCTCCCACTACACATAAACGTGTAGTAACCTCTTGAAGAGCCTCACTACACTTAAACGTGTAGTAACCTCTCTTTAAAGAGGTTATTCAAACCCTATCTCTTCTATAAAAAAAATCTTTTCCAAATGGGTTGGGTCAGCCCTCTTGGAGCAACCCGATACCCAGATCCAATATCCAACAAATACGGTCAGAACGGGCTTGCCCATCGTATGATTAATCGTGATTGGAATATGATAGGTCGAAGTTCAACCACATGTTATATCGAAACATGATAAGAAGTTAGATTGCCGGGCTCGTAATTCGGAGACCGATTAAGGTCGAGATCTGCCAAGATCTAGATCAAGTAAGATAGAAATCAAGCGAAATCGATGGGAGTTTACTTAGTCAAGTAACGGGAAGTTGAAATAACCATATCGAGCAAGGATCACGGCAAAAATACCGGCACGAATCAAGATGAGGCCGATTAATTTACATATTTTTTCAGTTTGTGCCAAATAAAATTACATATCATTAAAATCACATATAAATTTAATTGTTATCCGTTTTTTTGGGTAAACAGGATGAAAGATCTAAAGAAAGAAGAAGATGGTGGTAATGAGAAGTTTTTCACCATTGTTTTCCAATTTATCGATAGTCTAAGAGTAATAGATAATCTTGAGAAAACTTTTTGACCAATTTATATAACGACAAAATTTCTTCACATTTTTTGTCCAATTCATATACAATCTTGATCTCTGTGTCTATGTTTTGGACAATATTAATTTCGATAACTTTTTTATACTAAGGAAGATGTCAAAGTTAAGAATTCAACAGCCATGAGAAAAAAGAAACAAAGGAGAATGAATTGAGGTGACTTTTGTATTTTCTTGATTCTTCAATGAACATGCAGAAAAGAGTTTTAAGTTTTATCAACTCACGGTATTGAGTATACTTTCACAATTAGATGACTAATAAAAACTAACTATGAATAAATATGTGCACTAGACATATTAAAAGAAAAAGCTAATAACTTGTTAAAGTAGATCAAATTACATCAAATGTATTAAATTATGCTGATAGACAAAAATAATTTTGATATTTATATACTATGCTGAGGAGGAGTACGATGGTTCCGCTTTACAAGAACAAGTGTGATATTCAAAATTGCAACAATTATAGGAGTATCAAGTTGTTGAGTCACACTATGAAGGTTTGGGAGAGGGTGGTGGAGGCCAGATGAGGAGGTGCGTGTCTATTTTCGAGAATCAGTTTGGATTCATGCCATGGCGTTTGACTACGGAAGCGATTTATCTGGTAAGGTGATTAGTGGAGCAGTACAGGGAGAGGAAGAAGAATTTTCATATGGTGTTTATTGACCTTGAGAAAGCATACGATAAAGTCTCGAGGGAGGTCCTGTGGAGGTGTTTGGAGGTTAGTGGTGTTCCGGTAGCGTACGCTAGGGTGATTAAGGATATGTATGATGATGCTAAGACTCGGGTGAGGACTGTGGGCGGTAACTCGGAGAATTTCCCTGTGGTGATGGGGTTGCACCAGGGATCGACTCTTAGCCCATTTTTATTTGCCTTGGCGATGAATGTACTGTCGCGACACATCCAAGGGGAGGTGCCTTGGTGCATGCTATTTGCCGATGATATAGTGTTGATTGACGAGACGAGTAGCGGAGTTAACACGGGGTTGGAGGTTCGGAGACATACTTTGGAGTCTAAATATTTCAAACTAAGTAGAACCAAGACAGCATACTTGGAGTGCAAATTCAGTGACGGGACCCATGATGCAGACGTAGAGGTTAAACTTGATGCTCAAGTTACCCCCAAGAGAGCGAGTTTTAAGTATCTCGGGTCTATTATCTACGGTAACAGGGAGATTGACAAAGATGTCGCACATCGCATTGGAGCGGGATGGATGAAGTGGAGGCTCGCTTCCGGTGCTTTGTGTGATAGGAATGTGTCGCCAAGACTTAAGGGTAAGTTTTATCGAGTGGTGGTTCGACCTGCTATGCTATATGAGGCTGAGTGTTGCTAGTCAATAACTCCCACGTGCAGAAGATGAGAGTAGCAGAGATGAGAATGTTGAGATTGATGTGTGGGTGTACTAGGAGAGATAGGATTAAGAATGAAGCTATCCGGGACACAGTGGGAGTAGCCTCCGTGGAGGACAAGATGCGGGAGTCGAGACTGAGATGGTTCAGACATGTTAAGAGAAGAAGCATTGATGCTCCTGTCAGGAGGTGTGAGGGGTTGGCCATGGAGAGTTTAAGAAGAGGTCGAGGTAGGACTAAGAAGTACTGGGGAGATGTGATTAGACAGGACATGGTGCTGCTTCAGCTCACTGAGGACATGGCTCTTGATATGAGGGTGTGGAGGTCGAGGTTTAAGGTAGAAGGTTAGTATGTAGTTTATAGTTGTTCACCGATAATTTTAGTAGCATGCATGTCCCTTCATATTCTTAGATTTTATTACGTTATGTGGTTTTGTTCGCCTCTGGTATTGTATTCCATGTTGCTATTATTTGGTACTACTTATCCTTTATCTCTCTCTTTTTCTTTTATCTTCCTTCTTTCTTCCTTCCTTTCTTTCTTCTTCTTCTTTTTTCCCTTCCTGAGCCGAGGGTCTATTGGAAACATCCTCTCTACCTGCATTAGGTAGGGGTAAGGTCTGCGTACAGACTACCCTCCCCAGACCCCACAAATTGGGTTTGTTATTGTTATTGTTGTTGTTGTAATTACAAGTAAATTTCTATAATACATATTAATTTATAAACAATAAAATAATAATAACATAATATCACATTATTAAATTAAAAAGATACTCCCTCCGGTTCACAATAAGTGACCAGTTTCCTTTTAGCACGCTCATTAAGAAATATAAAATTCTATACAAAAATATTATGAATAAAGTACCCCTAATTAAATATTTAATGTGAGGAGTAAGAACACTTTTTAGGAATATGTACATAGGGATTATTTTGTAAAAACAAATTGAATTGATTACATAACTGGATACTTATTTTAAATCAAAATAAAAAAGGAAACCGGTTACTCCAGAAAAAATCCTTTCTTTTTTTTTCTATTCTCACTAGGTTTCAGTGCCCATATTGTCATTCATCTAATCTGGATACGCGTCGCATAAGATTCACGATTCGTATGAGAATTTTCGCATTTCAACTCGTACCTGAGACTTTTAAATTAAAATTAGAAAAAATTTATATATCCACTACAATCTTTGATGGTTAACCTAAAAATCTTCACATATGTAGTGCACTATTATGAAGAGGTGGATTTAAAATTTATATTTGACTGTTTTAACTTTAGTCTCTTACATGATTCATTACATTTTTAAATTATATTCTTTTTGAAATTTTTAGTAATTTTTACATATATATCTATACTCCGTGCTGAAAACAAGACTGTTTAGAGTGGGATTGAACTTGCAATATCACTTGTACAGGTGCACACAATAATAATTACGCTATAATAGTCTTTGAGTACGGGTTCACGCACATATATAATAGCAGTGTGGGTTCGCGTGAACCCATACTGCTAAACTTGGATACGCTTCTAGTCATCGGACTCCAGTGGCGAAACTAGAATTTTCATTAAAGGTTGTCAATATATAAAAGTAAATATATCAGAAAATTAAGGGGAGTCAGTACATAGTATATTTACATATAATTTATTTATTTTACCTAGCCACACAGAGTATTTTTTCCGCGAAGTGGTGTCATTTGACACCTCTCCGTATAATGTGGCTCTGCCACTGTCTGACCTCGTATCGGCGAAAATTATATATATATATATATATATATATATATATATATATATATCCTTAAATCCATAATACTTTTAAACTACATAAAACAACAAAAATGTCCTTCCCCAACAAACCAACAGAAGAAAAGCACTCAGCAACATGTTTACTCTACTTCTATTGTAACACCCCACCCCCACCCCCACCCCCACCCCTCCTATAAAAAAAACCACCCACCCCCGCAGCACAACATCCCCCCTCCCCCTCAAAACTTGGGGTTAACGTGTCATCCCCCTGCTTTTATAAATCAGCACACTTCCACTCTCCCAAATGACACTCAATTCTCAGAAGTCTAAAAATCTCTCAGTTTTCCCCCTTTCACTCTCTGCTTTCATAAAAAAATTGTCTTTTCTTGCATGGCAGCTCGTCTTTTAGCTCGTGAGGTAGCTGACCTTTGCCTTGGCAAGCCACCGCTTAGGTCTCTCTCTCTTTCTTCTTCAATCGGTGAAGCTTTAGCTTCTCTCAAATCTACTGAAGATTACTGCATTAGTATTTGGGATTGTGACCATTTCAAGAATCTTGAAGATCAAGATTGTCTTTGTGTTGGGAAAATTTGTATGGTTGATATAATTTGTTTTCTTTGTAAAAAAGAAAACCTTTCTTCTCCTTCTTTGGCTCTCAAATCTCCTCTCACTTCTCTTTTGCCTAAAGATTCTTCTCTTGTTAGGCATGTCCAACCCTCTACAAGGTAAAAAAAAATTAAATCTTTTTATATTGTTATGTCAAATTCTTGAATTTTCTTTTCTTTTTTCTTATGTGGGGTTCTTTTAATTGTTCTTGTTTAGATTAGGGTAGTTGGCCAGGCAGGTAGTCGAGAGTTCCTCCTTTCTTTTAAGTAGTATTAGTAACTCTCTGGTTATTTTTCGTTTATTGTTTGATGCTATTTTCTGTTACTGGTTTCGTTGTTGTTATTATTGTTATTGTAGTTGTCTTTCTCCCCTTTTCCTTATTGTTTTTGGGCCCTCTATTCTTTCTTTTTCTTCCTTTTCTTCCTCGTCTTCTTCCTTTCTGTCTTTTCGTCATTTCTTGAGCCGAGGGTCTATTGGAATGCACTACCCTCTCCGGACTCCACTTGTGATATTATACCGGGTATATTGTTGTTGTTGTAGCTCTTAGCTTTATGTACTCTCTTTAATTTGCTGTTTTTCTTATGTGGGGTTCTTTTGATTGTTCTTGTTTGGCTCATAGTTCATTTACTCTCTTGAATTTTACCACCTCAAATATCAATTTGATGATTCTTGGTGTAGTTAGGAATTGAAAGATTCAAGAATTTGTACTTAAAATTTAAGAATTGAACCATCAAATTTTGTTCTTTTTCTGTTTTCCAATATCTACATTTCTTGATTTTTTTATTGGTATTTTTTACATTTCCAAGATTCTTGATTGACTGTAGTTTTTAGGGAGATTTGCCTCAGAAATCATATTTTAATTTAGCATTGTGGTATCCCAACTAATGAAAAATAGTATTTTTTTCACATTCCATTAGTTATTCAATGTCTAAAATTTGATTTATGTATTTCTTTTTCTCCTTTTGTAGCTTAATAGAAGCCATTGATCTAATACTTGAAGGAGCTCAAAATCTAGTGGTTCCTATAGAGAGCAGATGTAGTGGCAGCTCAAGAAGGAAATTGTTGCAAAAATCTTCACCAACAAAGAGTTGTACTCTCCACAATGGGCGCGAATTTTGTTGGCTAACTCAAGAAGATATCATTCGATATTTCCTAAGCTCGATTGGGTTTTTCTCACCACTTCCAACACTCTCCATTGATGCCCTTGGTATTATTAGCACGGAGTTTTTATCGATAGGGTATCACTCGCCTGCATCATCGGCCATTGAGGCGATATCTCGATCCCTCGTGGACCAAACGTCCGTGGCGATTGTGGATGATGATGGTCTACTAATTGGAGAAATCTCTCCATTTACCTTAGCTTGTTGTGGTGAGACAGTGGCCGCGGCCATCACGACCCTCTCGGCTGGTGAACTCATGGCCTACATTGATTGTGGAGGGCCACCAGAGGACATCGTGAGGGTCGTGAAGGCGAGGTTGAAGGAAAGGAATCTTGAAGGAATGTTGGAGGAATTCGAGATTGATCCCTCGGATATTTCCTCCAACTCATCGTTATCCGATGAAGAGTTACCTTCCCCGACCACGAGTTTCTCATCCTCGAGGTCGGGGAGGTACAATAAGTCTAGTAGCTATTCCGCAAGGATGGTGAGGAGGGCGGAGGCAATCGTGTGTTATCCGGGCAGTTCTCTGGTCGCTGTAATGGTTCAGGCTATCGCGCATCGTGTCAACTATGTCTGGGTGATTGAAGATGATTGCAGTGTTGTAGGTATTGTGACATTTGCTAACATGTTAGAAGTTTTTCGTGACCAGTTAGAGGCAATAATGTGATGAGATTTTGATTAGTATTTCAAAGTGCAGTTCTAAAATCTTTTGTTCATGTTGAGGCTGTAAGTTTGTTGTGAATATGAGAATGTACTTCTCTTTACTTTGTTTTTCCACTTCTACTTTGAGCTTTGTATAATTGTATTCCCTGTGACTTTGTAATATCATGGTACTATTTTGTTGGTTTCAGGACTGGTGGATGGAATAAAGTGTATCAATCTTCTATTTAAGGAATATTAAAGTATTGCTTTTTGAGCTTTTGTGTAATACTGTCAATTATTGACGCGCCGAGAGCCTATTGGAAACAGCCTCTTTATCCTCACAAGGTAGGGGTACGGTATGCGTACACACTACCCTTCCCAGACCAGTGCAGGATAATACTGAATATGTTGTGCTTAATCTATTGGAAACAGTTTTTTCTATTCTCACAAGGTAGGGAAACGGTCTGCGTACACACTACCCTCCCCAGACTAGTGTAGGATAATACTGAGTATGTATGTTATGCTTATGATTTCCTGAGCCGAGAGTCTATTGGAAACAACCTCTCTCTTCTCACAAGGTAGGGATACGGTCTGCGTACACACTACCCTCCCCAGATCAGTGTAGGATAATACTGAGTATGTTATGCTTATACTTTCCTGAGCCGAAGGTCTATTGGAAACATCCTCTCTATTCTCATAAGGTAGGGATACGGTTTGTGTACACACTACCCTCCCCAGACTAGCGTAGGATAATACTGAGTATGTTGTGCTTATGCTTTCCTGAGCGGAGGGTCTATTAGAAACAACTTCTCTATTCTCACAATGTTGGGATACGGTCTGCGTACACACTACCCTCCTCAGACCAGTGTAGGATAATACTGAGTATGTTGTGCTTATGCTTTTCTGAGCCAAGGGTCTTATTGGAAATAACCCCTTTATTCTCACAAGGTAGGGATACGGCTCACAAGGTAGGGATACGGTCTGCGAATACACTACCCTCTCCAGATTTTACAGTGTGGGATTATACTGAGTATGTTGTTGTAGTAGTAGTACTATCTATTTGGTATAAAAGTACAAGAATTGTTGATAGGGATGCAATAAAATAAGGGTCTTTTTCAAGGGATCCACACTTTTCTTAGTACTTAATAATAAGTACTACTAACTCATAGGTCACACAGAAACAACGTTAACGTTACTCCAAGGCGCAAATTCAAATATAGAATTTTCGAATTTATTAAATAAAATTTGAATACTACATCAAATAAGTCATAATAATTAATAATTTAAAATATTTAAAAGATATAAAAGAAAATATGTTCAAAGATAAATATTTTTAATTTTCAAAATTGGAACTGCATCACATAAGTTGGGATAGGAAAAGTAATACCTTAACATATCTCCAGGGGCTTAATCAATTTATAGGAAAATAAGCATTTCTTAATTGAGCTTTTTCTGCTTTGAAAGGGATATGCATTAGTATAATTATTTCTTATAAAGAGATCTAAAAGCGAAAAAGTACATGATTTTGGTTATCTTTCATTTTCATTAGTCACTGTTAGATATGAGCTGCATAGCAGTATGGAAGAAAGCAACTTCCATGATTGAATCAAGATTTGCCTATTTAATAGTTATGGAGATCCAATTCCACAGCAAATGGGGAGATCGCAAGCCGGGGCGGACTCAGAATTTGAAGGTATCGAGGGATACAGGCGGATTGCTCGACCAGTGTCTTCATCTAACTTTTGATCTTAAGAATTCCAAGTAAAATATATGATCGTTTAAACACACACACACACATATATATATATATATATATATATATATATATATATATATATGTATGTATCTAGAATTTTAAATGAAGTTAAGGGGGTTCGATTAGAGTTGTTCACTGTTCGGTTTGGATCGATTTTTCCCTAAAAAGAAGTCAAACCAAATAAGTTGGTTCTTCAAATATTGAAACCAATTAAATAAGTTTTCTTGATTCTGTTTTTGTCGGTTTTGGTCATTTTTTTTATTTTTTCGGTTATTTATAGGTTATTTTTTTCTTAAATATGAGAAATACACTACCAAACACATATTCCGGAGACTACATTTTTAACGTAACACTATCAAACCAATTGCTCTTTGAGAAATCTATCAATTACCAAGATATTTTGATGATAATTAAATCAACTAGTGATGAATAATTAAGTACTCAATTAAAAATCGATTATTTTTAACATGAAATAAATTCTAGTACTTTGCAACAAAAAAAAAATTACCAATCAAACTATAATATAAAGGCAAAGAATTAGATTTTTATAATAACAAAAAACTAGACTAAAAATATAAACAACTAATATGTACCATAAAATTTTAAAAATCTTATATAAAAATACACACACATTGTAACGACCTGACCGGTCGTTTTGAGAATTTAAGCTCCGTTCGGTGGCGTAAAGTTTTGAATAGCTCCACATTGTGTATATCAACCTGCGTGCGTGGTTAAATTTAGTTACCGGATGATCCGAAGTCGAATTGGAAGGAAATTTCAGTTTTGGAAGCTTAAGCAGTGAAATTTGATAGGAGGTTTGACTTTGTGTAAACGGCCTCGAAATGAGTTTTGGTTAATGTCAACAGCTTCGTATGGTTATTTCGGACTTAGGCGCGCGTTCGGAATTGGTTTTGGAGGTCTGTAGAGTAATTTGAGGTAATTTAGCGAAAGTTAGAATTTCGGCGATTTCGGCCGATAGGTGAAATTTTGATATCGGACTCGGAATGGAATTTCGAGGGTGGTTGTAGGTCTGTGGTGTTATTTGTGACATGTCTGCAAAATTTGGCGTCATTCCGGGTTGAATTGATAGGTTTCGGCTCGATTTTTTATATTTGAAGATACATAAGTCTGATTTTAGGTTTGATTAGTCGTTTTGGTGTTCTTTTATGTTATTTGAAACCTCGAGCGAGTCCGTGTAAGGTTATATGACTTGTGTGTGTGTTGTTGGACGGGGTTCCGGGGGCCTCGGGTGTGTTTCGGATAGGCTTCAGGTCAATTTTCCCTCATTTTTCCCTGTTGTTCTGCTATCTGGTGTTTTCTTCTATGCAATCGCATAGACACATCCGGGATCGCATTGTGTAATGTTGACCAGCCCAGTTTTTCTTAATCGCGATCGCATAGCTTTGTAGGCTTCACTCTTCGCAATCGCACCCTCTTCTTCGCGTTCGCACAGTAGAAAATAGGGTTGGGGCAGTGGGCTTTTCTTCTTCTTCGCGATCGCATAAGAGCCCCTGCGTTCGCGTAGTGTTCCTATTCTCCTTCTCCACGTTCGCGAACTCCTTGTCGCGTTCGCGATGAGTTGCCTGGGAAATTCTCCATTTTCTTCTTCGCGATCGCGTTTCATTAATACCTGGGCAGAATATAAGTTTTCAAAATCGGGGGTTTCATCTTTTTTATCATATTTTGACTTCTAGAGCTCGTTCTTGGCGATTCTTTGAGGGTTTTTCACACAAATCGAATGGGTAAGTGTTCTTCCATTAGAATTAAATATATTCCATGAATTTTTTCTTGATTTTATCATTTAAATTGTGTTTTAGTTGAGAAAGATGTGGTTTTGAAAGAAAACTTCTAAATTGAAAAATCATGATTTGAAATGGTATCGGAATTTGATAAAATTTGTATGGTTTAAGTCGTACTGGAATGGGTATTTGTTTTTTGTAAATTTTGTCGGGTTCCGAGGTGCGGACCCGGTGGTCGACTTTTGGGTCGATTTTTATAATTTTGTAAAGATTGAAACTTTATTATTCGAAATAGTTCCTTATATGTTTAATGTGTATTTTGAAGTTGTTTTAGTTGATTTTGAGCCGTCCGGAGGTCTTTTCGCCCGAGAAGTCATTTTAGAGTACCGGGTTGTCGTCGTCGAGGTAAGTATCTTGTCTAACCTTGTGTGGGGGAACTACCCCTTAGGATTTGAGTCTTCTATGGTGATTGTAGCCCGTGTACGGGAGGTGACAAGTGTGTACTCTGACTTGTTTGTGTAAATTTGGCCTTTTGGGATTCTTAGGTCCTTAGATCTTTTGTGTATCAAGTTGTAATTGTTATGACCGAGTTTCTGGTTTCTAGTTTCATCTTTCCGGCTTAAAGTAGATTTTTCTTGCTTTAGTTGCCCTTTGTTGTTTATTTGATCTTAATTGACTTAACTGAATATTTTACCTCTTCTACCACCAATCTATATTTTCTTCATAAACTTCCTAATTGACTAGAATTAGTATTATCTAACCCTATAATTGTTTAGTCGTAGTTGGAATATCTATTTGTTGGTGTCAAGCATGTCCGTGAGTCGTATACTGTGATTTATATGATTTTTCCTTAAGTGCTACTTAGGTTTAGTTTAATGATCACCCATTGTTGATGACATTGTTTTCATTGTTGACTCCCTTGCCGGGATAGTACGGTTTCTATTCTTGTTCATGCTAAATGATATTGTTTTTATTGTTGACTCCCTTGCCGGGACGGTATGGTTTAGTTTAATGATCACCCTGTTGATGATATGATATTCATTGTTGACTCCCTTGCCGGGATAGTATGGTTTCTGTTGTTGTTTCTGTTGTTGATTCCCTTGTTAGAATGCTATCTTTTCCTTTGTTTGGGTGAGGACGAGTGTAAAGAACGAAGGTGATGTCGTGCCATTGTTTATATTTATTATCATGCGAGGAAAGAGTGTAAAGCACGAAGGTTGATGTCGTGCCATATTATTGAAATTAAAAGCACGAAGGTTGATGTCGTGCCATATTATTGAAAATAAAAGCACGAAGGGTGATGTCGTGCCATATTATTGAAAGTAAAAGCACGAAGTATGATGACGTGCGTAATATTGTGAGTGAGTTCATGTCACGAAGGGTGTTTCCGTGCAGGTGAGGACGAGGGACATGCATTATGATGTGATATATGTTTCCCCGTGTATATGTGAGCCCTTACTTTGAGCTGTTAATGTTGTACTTACATATTTGGTGTGACTTGTTATTATTGTCATGTACTCGACCTTTATCTCATTGTTGTTGTCCATGTCTTTTACTTGTTTAATCTGCTAAATTTACGTGCCATATCGATCGATTTCTATGGGGAGGACGAGAGTAAAAGTATGAAGGGTGCTGTCGTGCACTTATTCTATTGGAAACTACGTCTGAAAGATAATTATTGAGAAGTAAAGTTTAAAGGCATTTACCTTGAAGGAAACTATGTTTGCAAGGTGTTTATTTTCCAAGGGTATGTTTGCATAGCATTTATTTGAAAGAAGCTATGTCTGAAAAATATTTACTAGAAAGGTATATTTGAAAAGCTTTCATTAAAAGAAAATTTGCGTTTGAGGTTTTCGTTCTGTACAGTATATTTATATATCGTTGGAAGAAGTGTATTTCGAAGGAGACTTCACTCAAACTGAAATAATTATATTTTTAAATCTTTCAATATAAACTTACGATTTAAAGGTTTCACTCGAAGAATTGACTAAATTGTAGGAGTTGTTGACTAAGGTTTGAGGGGGGGAGGGGGAATTATTGCAGTGCTGAGTTACTATTGTTTTTACTATGTTATGATTTTCGCTTTTGATTTGCACCCCCATCCTTTCTTCTGTGTAATATTATGATGTTCTGTGTTATTTGTTGTATCTTCCTTCCGCTTTGTACTTGTTATGTTGATAATTATATGGTATAACCATTATACAGGTGTCATGTCATGCCATTCCTATATGTATGTCTGTTTAATTTATTAGACCAGTGGGTGTCTTGACTAGTCCTTGTCACTACTCCACCGAGGTTAGTTTTGATACTTACTGGGCACCGTTGTGGTGTGCTCGTGCTACTCTTCTGCACATTTTTTTTGTGCAGATCCTAGGTTTTTGCATAGCGGTTGATTGTTAGCTAGCAGCGCGGTTGTTGTTGTGGAGATTCAAGGTAAAACCGCTTCAGCGTTCGTGGTTTCGGAGTCACCTTCTTACAATTAGTATTCATACACTGTTATATTTATTCCGAACAGTGGTATTTAGAGATGTTAGTATAGATTCCTTAAAGCTTATGACTTATACTTACGGGTTTTTGGATGATATGTAATGTATAGAGATTTTTACCGAGAAACATTCCAAAGTTTCAATACTTTTATCTATGTTTACTAAATGTTAGGCTTACCTAGTCCTTAATACTAGGTGTCGTCACGATATCCAGCAGAGGAAAAAATTGGGTCGTGACACACACACATACACACATATATATGTATATATATATATATATATATATATATATATATATATATATATATATATATA
>ML253601.1:58528-101879 GCA_005239495.1 Nicotiana undulata | reverse complement strand
ATATGCACGAGGGGACATTCCGTGCCGAGTGACTGTGAGGTTATGCACGAGGGGACATTCCGTACCGAGTGTTATTATATATGCACGAGGGGACATGTCGTGCCCTTTTCTGTTCGTTATGTGTTTGAGAAGCTATATTTCTGTCGTGCCCTTACGTTTCATTTATTACCTTATACTGTTGTGTTAGCATACTGTTACCCTATCTCCCCAGCATGTTTCTCCCCGTATCTGTCTCACTTGCTTATTTTTGTTGTCATTTTTCCTGCTATTATATAAAATTACACATGTACATATGTGGTGTTGGTCCTAGCCTCATCACTACTTCGCCGAGCTTAGGTTCGACACTTACTCAGTACATGGGGTCGGTTGTACTGATGCTACACCTGCACTTCTTCATGTAGTGCAAATTACGCAGCCGGACCCGGGGACCACTGACGATCATAGCATCTCATCCCGCCATACAGGAGACTCGAGGTAGACCCGCATACGTTCGTGGGCCTTGATGTCACCTTCTACTTTCCACATTTCAGCTCTTTCTTATTTTGTATTTCAGAGACAATCGTATGTATTTATTTCAAACCTTTTGTTGTAGTAACCTCTTAGATAGTCCGTGACACAAGTTCTGGGATTTGTTTACGAGTTTCATTTCGAAAATGCTATGTTGCACTTTAGTTATCTTGTTCTTATTTGTTGTTAATAAGTTTTAATTACTTCAAACGTTGGCTTGTCTAGCGGGTTCAACGTTAGACGCAGTCATGGCCCGAAGGTGGGATTTCGGGTCGTGACAAGTGGGTCTTTGTTATTTTAATTATTCTTGTTCTTTAATGTTTCCAAAGGGATTAGCTAACCCTAGGACTCGCCCATTAACTCTGAATTAGTTTTGGAAAAGATTATTTGGAGTTGGGAAATATTAATTAACAAGAACTTGAGGTTTTAACCCTCATTTTATAGATTCTACCTAGGGATAGGATTGAACTACTTGTAGCCAAACTCGGAAGTGCTTAATCTCCTAATTGGGTTAGGGATAATTCAATTAGGATGTCTTGTTAGTCTTTGGGAAAAGCTAATTGAGAAATGTTATCCGTAGCTAATTAACATTACCCGCTCATATTTGTAAAATCTTGAAATACATTGGATCGCTACTCGAGTGTAATACCCGAAGCATCGATACTTGTTGCCATTGATCGTTTTAATCGCTTTCTAGGTTAGTTTATATTTTCGCATTTAGTTATAAACAATTATCAAAAACCCAAAATCGTATTTGTTTGGCACTGCGCGATAAGTGATAATTCTCTAGCATTCCTAAACGCCCTCATATTGTTCTCTGTGGGATTCGACCCCAACCTTGTTGGGTTACTATATTTGACAACGATTGCTTACACTCTTTTAAGGTGTAAATTGAGCGTATCAGATATGCACGAGGGGACATGTTGTGCCTTTCCTGTTCGTTATATGTTTGAGAAGCTATATTTCTGCCTTGCCTTTACGTTTCATTTATTACCTTGTACTACTGTGTTAGCATATTGTTACCCTACCTCCCCAGCATGTTCTCCCCGTATCTGTCTTACTTGCTTATTTCTGTTGCCATTTTTCCTGCTATTATATAAAATTGCACAGGTACATATGTTGTGTTGGTCCTAGCCTCGTCACTACTTCGCCGAGGTTAGGCTCGACACTTACTCAGTACATGGGGTCGGTTGTACTGATGCTACACCTGCACTTCTTTATGTTGTGCAGATTACGCAGCCAGACCCGGAGATCACTGACGATCGGAGCATCTCATTCAGTCACACAGGAGACTCGAGGTAGACTCGCAGACGTTCGTGGGCCTTGACGTCACCTCGTACTTTCCACTTTCAGCTCTGTCGTACTTTGTATTTCAAAGACAGTCTTATGGACTTATTTCAGACCTTATGTTTGTAGTAATCTCTTAGATAGTCCGTGAGTATGTGACACCAGTTCTCGGATTTCGTTTATGGGTTTAATATCGAAAAGTGCTATGTTGTATTTTGGGTTAATTTGTTAAATTTTATATGGTGGGCCATCGAAGCCTTGGTTATCTTATTCGTAGCTGTTGTTAATAAGTTTTGTTTAGTTCAAACGTTGGCTTGTCTAGCGGGTTCAACGTTAGACGGAGTCATGGCCCGAAGGTGGGATTTTTGGGGAGTGACAGAAGGCCAACTGGCTAGACCTCTGCGATCGCGGCAGGGGTTCTACGATCGCGAAGAACAAACTTATCCGGCCTAGACGCGACTCATTGCGATCGCAAGAAACGGGCTGCGATCGCGAAGGTGTGGAACCCAGACCTCTGCGATCACGGAGAGGAGGCTGCGATCGCAGCGAACAATCACTAGCCCAGCAAAAATCCTTCTCTGCGATCGCATACCACCTTCTGCGATCGCAAAGAAGGAAACCAGATAGCAGATTTTCTGGTTTTTCCAACTTAGCTCCCGGGGGTCTAAAACACCCCCGAGCCCCTCGGGACCCCTTCAAAAAGCACCGGCAAGTCTGTATTCATGATACGGACTCGCTCGAACTTCCGGAACATGAAAAAAAACAACGGAACTCGAAATCAAACCCCAAAACAAAATTAATCAAACTTAAGAACTTTGAAATTCTAGAATCCACTTCAACGCGCCGACCCGGCCTAAACTACTCAGAATGACTTCAAATTTTGCATACAAGTTATAAATGATACAATGGAACTACTCCCGGTCTCAGAATTTCATTCGGACCTCGAGAACATAAAATCAACGTTCAAGCCAAATTTCAAATTCTTTAAAAACCTCAAAACTTCATTAACTCTAATTTTCCTCATTTGGATTCGAAACCAATCAAATCAAGTTCGTTTTACACCAAATTTCACAGATAGGACAAATAACACATAATAAACCTGTCCTAGTCTCCGGAACCGTAATACGGGTCCGGTAACATGGTTTTCACATAATTATTCATTTTCAAATTCCTTGATTATTTTCAGAAAACAATTTTTTTAAAATTCATTTCTCAGACTTGGGACCTCGGAATTCGATTCCGGGCATACACCCAAGTCCCATATTTTCCTACGGACCCTCCGGGTCCGTTTACCAAAAATGTCGACCAAAGTCAACTTTATTCAATTATTCAATTCAAAAATACCATTTTTATCAAAAGTATCATCTCGAGGTGATATTAACGGAGGCTTTCGGGGCCTCGGAACACAGATTTAGCTGGAATTACTTAGGATGACCTTTTGGGTCATCACAAAAAGCCCAAAATCAGCCAAAAAGTCCAACCCGGGCTCGCACCTCGGAACCCGAATATACTCACAAAATCTGACAACCCATTTAGTTACTAGTCCAACCATTCAATTAAAATTAGAACATACAAAGCAGGTATGAAATAAATACAACATATGTTCGAAATGTACATAGATAGATTGTTATGAATCTAAGGCTACCACAAACAAGAGGCAGCTATGACCACAACACAGGTACCTTTTCAAATCCAGCTCTCGTTGATCTTACCAACTCCAGTAGCCAATATTTGTGTAACGACCTGACCGGTCATTTTGCGTTATCGGACCCCGTTTCCTTAAATGAGATTTATTTTGAATTTATAAGTATCACGCTATTGCAAACAAGGGATAATAATTTTTGAATGTGAGAGGGTAAGCAATTCGGAAAAAAATGAGTTCCGTCGAGGTTTGACATTTTGTAATAAAATACGGCCCGAGCTAAAATACCCGGTATTTATGGACTACTACCATATAAGATATCACATGGCCATAATAGTAAGGTGTGTGAAAAGTTAGTAATATTTTAAGTAAGTTGAAATAAGTCTTAATTATGCGGATAATTGGTTAATTGCCGGGTAACAGGACATTACCTAATTACCTAATAAGTGGATAAAGATTAACTTTTTCCTACCTTTCCCCAACGTGGCAGCTAGCCATATTCTAAAGAAATGACTCTAAGTCATTTCTTAATTAGGTGGCAACTTAAGTCATTGAATACAAAACACCTCAACTCTAAAGACTTTCCGTTATCTTGACAATTGAAGTTATATACACCCTTTCAATATATGTTATTCGAGAAAGATCATATATATGTATCGTAGACTTTGCTTTTGGTGCCAAGGCAACTAATAGTGTTCTTATATTGTAGAATAACAAGTATTCATGAGACTAAGATAAATCAAACATGTTTCATTTGCATCTCTCATTATATTTTGATTGAATTTTAGTAGAATTGATTCCAAATACCTATCGGAAAGGAATCAGTCCAACCTCTTAAGTGCAGTTATGCACCACTACAAGAAATTTTCCTCCAACTCCTTGTTAATGACTGACAGAAGAATGATCAAGTGGTGATTCTTCTATACAACATTGTATTAGGTGATATATAAAATAACCTATCATTAGACGTTAGCAACGTAAAATTTTGCGATTCTAAAGGAGTACGGTGCAATATTTTTCAAAAATATCATACGGGTTTTTCCTACTCCAGTTACGAGTCCTCGGGTGTAGAGTTCGGAGTTGAGGGTGCGTTCTTGGTCCGAGAGGTAAATTCGACACGAGGTGAGTCTCCTTTCTAACCTTGTAAGATGGGATTATCCCCATAGGTGTTCTATATGTTGTGTGTAATTGTGTTGGGGGCTATGTGCGTACCACGTGACGACACTCCGTACGTAGAGACTATTATGCTATGTCGGGTAGGCTCACAAACATGTTCTATGTGCCTTATATGTATCTTTGGGTGTATTTCGAGTTACTTATTACTTTTTTATTAGTATGCAAAATGGTAGTAGGTTGCCTCTGAATTTCCAGTGAATTAATCCTTGTTACAAGTATAGCCTCTACTGAGTTTACAGATATATTCGGAATATATATATATATATATATGAGTCAGCACCCGACTCGCATGTATGATTTGTGAGCGGGGGAAGCTTTATAGTAATTTGATATATATGAGTCAGCACCCGACTCGCACGTATGATTTGCGAGCAGGGGAAGCTTTATAGTAATTCGGTATTTGAGTCAGCACCCGAGTCGCATGTATGATTAGCGAGCGGGAGAAGATTTACGATAATCGGTATATATGTGTCAGCACTCGAGTCGTAGGTACGATTCGCGAGAGGGGGAAGCTTTATATAAATTTGATACTATTTCAGTGATATTGATTTGACCGATAATTGGGGGGACAGAACGTGGAAATTATTATTTGCTTGGATTTTTGTGTCTTACACGTATTTGTGGTACACTATCATACATGCCTACTATTTCCATTATATCATGTTATATTCTACTGTTGGACCTTAGTGAGTGTCAAGTCAACCTCTCGTCACTACTTCTTCGAGATTAGACGGGATACTCACTGGGTACATATTTGTTTATGTACTCATGCTGCACTTTTGTACTTAACTGTACAGGATCTGAGGCTGGTGCATCTGATTATCAGACCGGAGCTAGATATTGACTGTAACGGACCTGACTTCACGGTGAGTTGCTTCTCTGAACGATCCTCAGCAGCACCATGGAGTTTCTTTTGCTTGTGATACCGTCTATTTATGTTTAAGACAGTGGGATTGTATATTCTACCTCTTGTATATCCAGTTAGTATGCCCGTGATACTCGTGACACTAGTTTCTGGCACACACGTAGTATTTGTGTAGATTATGTCCGTACATATATGCATATTTGGACTCACACCTCATTATGACTGTTTTGTTTAAAACTGGTTAGTTACCCCTAATGGGATAATAATCTAAGCTTTGTAACTTAGTATATATATTGATATGTTAAAGGAAAATGAGAAGGAACCGTAGTAGTTTAAAAGTTGGCTTGCCTGACCCCTCTATTGGCCGCCATCACGACCTGAGTTTGGATTTTGGGTCATGGCAAGTTGGTATCAGAGCTCTAGGTTCACATAAGTCTCACGAGAAAGTCTAGTAGAGTCTTGCGGATCGGTACGGAGACGTCTGTACTTATCTTCGAGAGGTTATAGGGTTGTAGGAGTACTTCCCTTCTTGATTCCTCGTCGTGCGATTTTGATTCCCTCAAGGCTTATGCCTATGTTTCTTCCTACTCAATCTTACGCGTCGCGAAGCGCTTGTTATGGATCGGGAATTTGAGGAGTTGTAATGGTGCTACATATATTATGTGTGATGTTTCCATACATAGTTGATTGGTTTATTGCTATCGCCCTGCAAAAGGATATTATGTTGTTCCAGCTCAGTAGATGTGTGTGTGGGAGCCTTGAGACTATGCTCAGGATGTTGTGCTACATATATTATGTGTGATGTTTCCATACATAGTTGATTGGTTTATTGCTATCGCCCTGCAAAAGGATATTATTTTGTTCCAGCTCAGTAGATGTGTGTGTGGGAGCCTTGAGACTATGCTCAGGATGTTAAGATGCTTACGGTCGATTATTGCACGACGTTGTTATTATGGTAAAATTCTTGCCCATATGTCAGGGTGATGAATGGATCGAAGGGAGGTCTTCTCAGAGTGGGTTTCGAGATTTTAGTATTTGAGTTCCGGTAGAGGAAAGGCATTTGGACTATGAATGATCTGGTTCGGGTTGGTAAGGCAGTAAGACTTGGTGTTAACGAGCAAGGTGGAGTATTCACCTGTGTTGTGGTATCGTTGTTTGATCGAATAGCAAGCGTTAAGTTCGCCAGTGTTATAACTCTTTGGTTGCATTGGGTTAGTGTGTTGAAGAAGCGGTTGCCAGAGATCGTGGTGTGTAGTGGTTCAGAATTGAATAGTTACTTCTAATAAAGGCAGCTCGAGAAAGACGATCTTCGTGGAGTTTGAAGTCGTGGTGATCTGCTGGTTCAAGAGCCACAGAGAATGATATTGAATTGAGGCCACAATTGAGAAGCATGCTATGAAGGGAGACATATGAGAAGTGTTAGGTGGCGGCTAAATCTCTAGATGCCGGGCGTCAGAGATGGAAGTTGGGTAGTTGCTTAAAGGAATGAGTCTGACTAAGTGGGAGAGTGGCAGTGTAGCCTATGATTTCAGTGGTAATACGGCTGCCTACCTTGAGGAGGAGTTGGAGTGGTTTGAGAATTTTAGTGGACAGAGATTAGGTCCCCGAGCTTAATTTGAACTATTGGTTATCGGCGGAAGGTTGGATGCAACAGGGAAGAGTGGTTAGGGACGAGGAAGGATGCTATATGGTGGTGAATTTGAAGATGGTGTAGCGCATCTAGTAGGTGTCCATGAGAAATGAACGGACGGGTAAAGTTGGTGAATGAGAACAAGATGAGGGTGAAGTATTGATATTGCAGAGGGTGTGCGCCGCAGCATTGTTGGAAAGTGTTAGTTTGTGAATTCCACATGTGGTTTATCCCCTATGAGTAGGTTACCGATTGTGTGATTGGAAAAGTTTCTCAAGGTATTCTAGTGGCTATTCGGTAGGAGGCCGAATATGTGAAGGATTCTAGAGAATTTGAGTATTAATGGGATGCTAGCAGGAGAATTTAGAAGAATTTGACAGATTGGTTGAGCAAGATTTTGTTAACAGAGGAGAAAGGATCCCAGCAATGTCTAGAATGGTGCAAGAAGTAGTTTTGTGCTAAGTGGGGGAGTTCCACAATCTGCGGTTTGATTGTAAGATTGTGTTCTCATGGGGTTGCGGATTATCGGCGTATTGGCAAGTTAGTAAAGTTAAGGGGCAGGGAGAAAAATGGTGATTTTTCGTGGGATTTGATGAATGTGTGCAAAAGTTGGCCCTATTGGACTAGGGTTAGGCTTTGGAAGATTCAGAATTTATGCTTAAGGCATAAGCAAGTCGTAAGGATAGTGACTCAGTCACGTGCTTCGTTGAGAGCATGTTCATGTGCTAGAAGGACCTTGGAGTTGATGGTATTCAGGGGCCAATCAGAGTGGGTGACTCTCAGCATAGGTCCTAGTAAATTTGAAAATTTGAGTATGCGGTGTTTAAGATTTTCAAGCAGCAGTATGATTAAGAATCGAGCTTTTGCAGCGTTTGAGAAAGGGAAAATGGTTGGAGTGTTCCATATTATTTTCAGCATGCAGGATAGTATTGAAGGAGTGAAATAATAAACTCCCGGTTGTAGAAAGCTTTTTAGGAAAGTGTGAGACGGGTTGCGGAATATAGGCAACATGATCTCGTGAATCAAGGTCACTCGGGATGAGTTTGCTATGAATTGAAGGAAGTTACTACTATCCCTGAGGCAATTGAGATGATTAAAAGAAGATAGATTGGTTAGCCATGGTTGAAAGGGCACATGTACGGCAGTGATCATTTCCTTCCGTGTGATTGAGTATGTGTATGGTTAGTGCTGATGTATGTGGGGCGTGTCGGCCGTCGTAATAGATTTCATTGGAAGCATTCAAGTGTTATGGCGTGTAAGGTATAGGCGGATCCCATAAGGTTATGGTGGTTCAGACCACTACTTAAGGATTTGCATGTGCTGTGAATGTGAGAATTCGCTCGTGTGTTGTTATGGTTCTCATGAATTGAGGTAAGTAAAAGGTTTATCTGTGATGAAGTGTTCACCCTATTAGTGGTTCAGGAGTTATGATGGAACTCCGATGATATTCCATATTGGCATGTTAGGTGTAGTAAGCAGTGTGTAACTGGAAGTAAGAATCGAGATTGCAGTTCGGTGTTAACAAGGATGTCCTGAGATCAGGCGAGCAACAGAAAGGGATTGAAAGTTCAGAGTGAGCTGGTATGGTCTTCAGTGTCACCTAAGATCAATACTCGGAGGAAGGGGCTTGTACCCTGGTCAAGGGTTCTTGATGTGTTTTGCAGTGTTAGTATGGTTGGCGTTATGGATGTGCAGACTTGTTACTTCGCGGAAGGTCATGGAAGCGTGACCACGGAAGATTGCATAGGAGTGACATGTACTCGCCTGATTGATTGGAAATTTAGACTAAGTATAAGGAAGTGCAACATTGCTTATTTGAGAATTTATGCCTGGGAGGCGTTCGGTTCAGTTGGTTGTGGATGGTGGGGTGTTCGTCCCTACTATGATTGTTGTTCTTGCGTGAGTTGAGTAGTCCCTTCCTGAGTCAATTCTTTATGTATCATGTTCGAGTTGTGGCCTATTGGCGCATTGTGGTAACGTGTGTGAAGATTGGTCATGCCTGGGACGATTTGTGGTCTGAACAGTTCATACTGGGTGAGACGAGGTTATTGCATCAGGGATCAGTGCGATATGATTAAGTGAATGCATTAAAGGACAGTTACCCTTATTGGTTTGTAATGAGATGGTGGTCTTATTCAAGAGAAAGGATTCAATGTTTGGTTAACTCTACAATTGGTTAGAATTTCTACACATCTCCTCTGTTCGGATGGTATCGTCAGCATTATAGCAGGATGTATGTGTATATCTTATAAAGTGTATTGAGAGCATCAGATTTGTAGAATTTTGGCTATTAAGGTTCAGGAAGCGTCATTGTGGTTAGATGATGGATTATGCTGTGTATGGTGCTAATCCAGCAAAGGTACGCAGTAATGTTCGGGTGCCTCGTGTAGTGGTTGATACTGTGATGACCCAAAAGGTCATCCTAAGTAATTCCAGCTAAATCTGTGTTTCGAGGCCTTGAAAGCCTCCGTTAATCTCACCTCGATATGCGTGCGTAGCCCGGGCAGGTAGCCGGGAAGCTTCCATGTGAAAATTTGATAAAAATGGGATTTTTGAATTGAATAATTGAATAAAGTTGACTTTGGTCATCATTTTTGGTAAACGGATCCGGACCCATGATGTGACGGTCCCGGAGGGTCCGTAGGAAAATATGGGACTTGGNTGATTCGACGGTCCCGGAGGGTCCGTAGGAAAATATGGGACTTGGGCGTATGCCCGAAATCGAATTCCGAGGTCCTAAGCCCGAGAAATGAATTTTTAAAGAAAATTGTTTTCTCAAAATAATAAAGGCTTTTGAAAAGAAATAATTATGTGAAAACCGTCTTACCGGGCCTGTATTGCTGTTCCAGAGCCCGGAATAGGTTTATTATATGTTATTTGTCCTATCTGTGGGATTTGGTGTAAAACGGGCTTGATTTGATTGGTTTCGGATCCAAATGAGGAAACAATGGAGTTAATGAACTTGTGGGGGGTTTCTAAAGAATTTGAAATGTGGCTTGAGAAGTGATTTTATGTTCCCGAGGTCCGAATGAAATTCCTAAACCGGGAATAGTTCTGTTGTGTCGTTTATAACTTATCTGCAAAATTTGAAGTCATTCCGAGTGGTTTAGGCCGGTTCAGCGCATTGAAGTGAATTCTAGAATTTCAAAGTTCTTAAGTTTTGAATTCAGGGGTTTTGGAGGGTGATTTTGAGTTTTAGCGTTGTATTGAGTGTTCCGTGAGCTCGAGCAAGTCCGTTTAATGATTTGGGACTTGTTGGTATTTTTGGACGGGGGCTCGGGTGGGCCCAGGTGCCTCCCGGACCCCGCGTGAGGCCAAAAACCACTACTGGTGCACAGCAGCTGCTATGACCGCAGGTGCGGTTGCCCAGCCACAGGTGCGGGACCGCCCCTGCGGTCCCAGCCTCGCAGGTGCGATCCGCATCCCCCTTGCCCAAAGTCCGCAGGCGCGAGACTCAGGCCGCAGGCGCGTGACCGCAGGTGCGGTCCAGGCCATCGCAGGTGCGACCTTTCCGCAGGGGCGACCAAAATTACACAGGAG
Source organism: Nicotiana undulata (assembly GCA_005239495.1). NCBI lineage: Eukaryota > Viridiplantae > Streptophyta > Magnoliopsida > Solanales > Solanaceae > Nicotiana > Nicotiana undulata. Next base: position 91,232 of record ML253601.1, on the reverse strand, counting down.
CGGGACCGCTGGTGTGGCTCCCAACCCCGCAGGTGCGAGCCCAGGGTCCGAGGCCCTTTTTTGCAATTGTAATCATTTTCTCGCAGGCGCGAGACCGCACTTGCGGACCTATGGTCGCAGGTGCGGAAACCCCTGTTGGCAGGCCTCTTAAATACTCTAAATTTCGGGTTTTCTTCACTTTCACCCATCTTCAACCACCATTAGAGAACAACCAAGCTTGGGAATCACCTTCCACGACCACCCACTGTAAGAGGTAAGTTAAAACCCCATAAAACTTCTAATTTTAACATTAATTCCTAGTTTAATTCACTACTAAATCACCTAAAATCATTGAATTAGGTAGTAAACTTTAGGTTTCTTAGGGTTTTCGTGATTTTCCATGTTAGGCCGTGAATCCTTGTATAAATTACATAACTTCGATCCTTAGACTCCGGGTAATGGATTCCTTCATGAATTTTCAAAAATCTAAACGTGTGAGCCTGGGGTCGAATTTTAGTATTCTTGGAAGAATAGTAGGAAGTCCATAACTTGGCTTAGAAATTGATTTATTGGGTACTTATTAATGATTATAAATCTGTTATGTCTAGATATTCCCGATTCGGAGTTGAATTCGAGAGGAAAGGCTGTGATCGAGGCTTGACTTGCACTTTTCTTGGAACCGAGGTAAGTGTTTGGCTTAACCTCAGCTTGAGGGATTAGGTATAGAGTCTTATTTGCTATGTGCAACTCATGTCCAACGTATAGGCGTGGTGACGAGTGCCTATGCGTTGCGGTCAAGTATGCCCGTGAGTCAATTGTGATGAAATTTGCTATGTTCCTAATATTCCCCGCACTATGAGTAAATTATGAATTAAAAGTGATACTTGATGTTGTTTCATGACGTGGAGAGTTATTGAGTTATTTGCTCCAGTTGAGGCTTACACTGTTGAAATTGTATTACTGATGCGAGGTTGGTTATAGCTGAGACCCTTGTCGGGCATTTGTTGATATTGTAATTAATGAATTCTTCTTGCTGGGACAAGGGAATTGTATTGAATATTTCCATGCACTCGAGACTTCGTATTGTTAACTTTCACATTATTGTTGCCTTGTGTTTTCATTATTCGTCGCACGAGGAGACATGCCGTGTTGACCAAGTGTTATTATATATGCACGAGGGGACATTCCGTGCCGAGTGATCGTGAGGTTATGCACGAGGGGACATTTCGTGCCGAGTGTTATTATATATGTACAAGGGGACATTCCGTGCCGAGTGACTGTGAGGTTATGCACGAGGGGACATTCCGTGCCGAGTGACTGTGAGGTTATGCACGAGGGGACATGCCGTGCCTTTCCTGTTCATTATATGTTGAGAAGCTATGTTTCGGCCTTGTCTTTACGTTTCATTTATTACCTTATACTGTTGTGCTAGCATACTGTTACCCTATCTTCCCAGTATGTTCTCCCCGTATCTGTCCTACTTTCTTATTTCTGTTGCCATTTTTCCTGCTATTATATATAATTGTACCGGTACATGTGTGTGTTGGTCCTAGCCTCGTTACTACTTCGCCGAGGTTAGGCTCGACACTTACTCAGTACATGGGTTCGGTTGTACTGATGCTACACCTGCACTTCTTTATGTTGTGCAGACTACGCAGCCGGACCCGGAGATCACTGACGATCAGAGCATCTCATTCAGTCACACAGGAGACTCGAGGTAGATCCGAAGACGTTCGTGGGCCTTGACGTCACCTTTTACTTTCCACTATCAGTTCTGTCTTACTTTGTATTTCAAAGATAGTCTTATGTATTTATTTCAGACCTTTTGTTGTAGTAATCTCTTAGATGGTCCGTAGTATGTGACACCAGTTCTGGGATTTGTTTATGGGTTTCATTTCGGAAGTGCTATGTTGTATTTTTGCTATTTTGTTAAACTTCACGTGGTGGGCCTTCGAAGTCTTAGTTATCTTGTTCGTATTTGTTGTTAATGAGTTTTATTCAGTTCAAACGTTGGCTTGTCTAGCGGGTTCAACGTTAGACGCAGTCATGGCCCGAAGGTGGGATTTCGGGTCGTGACAGATACGTTGTTCATATATTAGAAAACATGTCTGGCAGGGAATTTCCGGTGTTGGAACTGAGTTCGGAATTTGCTTCATGCATAAAGGAGGATATCTTCAGATTTTATCAAGCTTATGCGTTCAACTGGGTTGTGGCCGCATGGGCAGGTGCACGAGGTGTGAAGCAGTGATTCAAAATAACTCAAAAGCAGTTCTTGGCACGTTCGAGGACAAACGTCTGTTTAAGTGGGGGAGAGTGTAACAACTCGACCGGTCATTTTGCGTTATCGGAACCCGTTTCCCTAAATGAGATTTATTTTGAATTTATAAGTATCACGTTATTTCAAACAAGGGATATGTAAATTTGTGAATGTGAGAGGGTAAGAAAATATAAAAAAAAATGAGTTTTGTCGAGGTTTGACATTTTGGAATAAAATATGGCCCGAGCTAAAATACCCGGTATTTATGGACTAGTACCATATAAGATATCACATGGCCATAATAGTAAGGTGCGTGAAAAGTAATTAATATTTTAAGTAAGTTGAAATAATTCTTAATTATGCGGATAATTGGTGAATTGTCGGGTAACAAGACATTACCTAATTACCTAATAAGTGGATAAAGATTAAATTTTTCCTACCTTTCCCCAACGTGGAAGCTAGCCATATTCTAAAGAAATGACTCTTAGTCATTTCTTAATTAGGTGGCAACTTAAGTCATTTAATACAAGACACCTCAACCCTAAAGACTTTCCATTATCTTGACAATTGAAGTTATATACACCCTTTCAATATAAGTTATTCCAGAAAGATCATATATATGTATCTTAGACTTTGCTTTTGGTGCCAAGGGAACTTAAAGTGTTCTTATATTGTATAATAACAAGTATTCATGAGACTAAGATAAATCAAACATGTTTCATTTACATCTCTCATTATATTTTGATTGAACTTTAGTAGAATTGATTCCAAATACCTATCGGAAAGGAATCAGTCCAACCTCCTAAGTACAGTTATGTACCACTACAAAAAAAATTCCTCCAACTCCTTGTTAATCACTGACAGAAGAATGATCAAGTGGTGATTCTTCTATACTACATTGTATTAGGTGATATGAAAAATAACCTATCATTATACGTTAGAGATTTCCTAAGAGTTTTCAAAAACAAATTCTTGCAACCAAACAATTCCAACGAGAATTATTAGCACCTTAGCAACGTAAAAGTTTGCGGTTCTAAAGGAGTACGGTGCAATATCTTCCAAAAATATCATACAGATTTTTCCTACTCCAGTTACGAGTCCTCGGGTGTAGAGTTCGGAGTTGCGGGCGCGTTCTTGGTCCGAGAGGTAGACTCGACACGAGGTGAGTCTTCTTTCTAACCTTGTAAGAGGTAATTATCCCCATAGGTGTTCTATATGTTGTGTGTAATTGTGTTGGGGGCTACGTGCGTACCACGTGACAACACTCTGTATGTAGCGACAATTATGCTATGTCGGGTAGTCTTAGGGATCACAAGCATGTTCTATGTTCCTTATATGTATCTTTGGGTGTATTTCGAGTTTCTTATTACTTTTGAATTAGTACGCAAAATGGTAGAATGTTGCCTCTGAATTTCCAGTGAATTAATCCTTGTTACAAGTATAGCCTCTACTGAGTTTACGGATAAATTCAGAATATATATATGAGTCAGCACCCGACTCGCACGTATGATTTGCGAGCGGGGGAAGCTTTATAGTAATTTGATATATATGAGTCAGCACCCGACTCGCACGTATGATTTGAGAGCGGGGGAAGCTTTATAGTAATTCGGTAAATATGAGTCAGCACCCGAGTCGCAGGTATGATTAGCGAGCAGGGGAAGCTTTACGGTAATTCAGTATATATATGTCAGCACCCAAGTCGCAGGTATGATTCGCGAGCAGGGGAAGCTTTATATAAATTTGATATTGTTTCATTGATATTGATTTGACTAATAATTGGGGGAACAGAACGTGGAAATTGTTATTTACATTCAGTATTTACTTGGATTTCTGTGTCTTACACGTATTTGTGGTACACTCTCATACATGCCTACTGTTTCCATTATATCCTGTTATATTCTACTGTTGGACCTTAGTTAGTGTCAAGTCGACCTCTCGTCACTACTTCTTCGAGATTAGACGGGATACTCACTGGGTACATATTTGTTTATGAACTCATGCTGCACTTTTGTACTTAACTGTACAAGTTCTGAGGCTGGTGCATCTGGTTATCAGACCGAAGCTTGATATTGACTGTAGCAGACCTGACTTCAGGGTGAGCTTCTTCTCCTAACGATCCTCAACAGCACCATGGAGTTTCTTTTGCTTGTGATCCCGTCTTTTTTTGTTTCAGACAGTGGGATTGTATATTCTACCTCTTGTATATCCAGTTAGTATGCCCGTGATACTCGTAACACTAGTTTCTGGCACACACATAGTATTTGTGTAGATATGTCTGTACATATATGCATATTTTGGACTCACACCTCATTATGATTGTTTTGTATAAAACTAGTTATTTACCCCTAATCGGTTAATAATCTAATCTTTGTAAATTAGTATATATATTGATATGTTTAAGGCAAATGAGAATGAACCATATTAGTTTAAAAGTTGGCTTGCTTGACCCCGCTGTTGGGCACCATCACGACCTGAGTTAGGATTTTGCGTCGTGACAATCTTCACGCAAGGTGAAGATGTTTAGTATGAGTACAACGGGCCCTAAGTATTTATTAAGTAGTAAACCTATCCTTAGGTTGAAAGTACTGACGAGTTAGAACAAAGGTCGGGTCTGACACCAACATCCAACAACAGTTTATGATAACATAGTACAAGTAATAAAAGAAGTATCTCAGAAATAGAATGCTCAGCTCGTTCACAGTTTAAGAAAATAAGCATGCTTTTAAAGTATCTCAGTGAAAACCCAAATCTTTTACCGAAATTGCAAAAAAAAAATATGATTAAGCTTGAAACTGTGATTTTCCCAAAATTCCTTTCAACAATAAATAAAATGTTTAATTTTCAGATAGCATGAAGAAAGTACATCTCTATGCCTACATGTCAAGCGAAATCATAAATGCCACCAAAGCCGGGTAGCAAAAAGAAATGCATCTCTATGCATGTATCTCAAGTACGCATGTCAAATGCAATGCATGTCTGTGATGAACTCATGTACTCACACACTCAGTGTACTCAATCTCACTATCTCGCATTTTCTCTCAAATTTCTCAATACTCAGCACACTCAATCACTCAGTATTGTACAATACCTACTGTGGCGTGCAACCCCATCCACATATAGCCATGAGGCATGTTGTGGCATGCAACCCGATCCACATATACATAGCCATAAGGCCCGTTGTGGCATGCAACCCGATCCACATATACATAGCCATAAGGCCCATGGCGACATGAAACCCAATCTATATATATATATATATATATATATATATATATATATATATATATATATATATATATATATATATATATATATATATATATATATATTAAACTGCGTGAACACGGTAGAAGGGTTGCGAACGCGAAGAAGAGGCCATCGACTGCCCATATCTTCCATACACTACACGGACTCATGAATACATGCGCGAACGCGATGCACAATCTACAGAAAGTTATGCGAACGCATTTGAGGACTCGCGAATACGGAGAAGAAATTCTCCCATCCTTCAAACAATTCTACGCGAACATGGACAGCTAGTCGCGATCGCGATGAAGAACTCTGATACCAGAAATAAGCAGAACATAGTAGTGCCAAAATGATCCAAAATCTATTTGATCATCACCCGAGCCCCTCGGCACCCTGTTTGAAAATACTAACAATTCCCGAAACACAACACGGACCTACTCGATGCCTCAAATCACACATAATAACAACAAAATGATAAATCACACCCCAATTCAAACTTGATGAACTTTTAACTTTTCAACTTTCATAACTCGTGACGATATATAGAAAACCAAACCGGAATGAACCCAAATTTTACACAAATATTCAAAATGATATAATGAAGCTATTCCAATTCACAGAATCACAATCTGAATTCAATATCCTCAAATTCAACTTCCGGTCAAACTTATGAACTTTCCAAACCTCTAAATTTCCAATTCTCGCCAATTTGTGCTGAAACCTTCTAGACACTTCTAAATGCAAATATGAGCATACACCCGAGTCTAAGATCACCATATGCACCTATCGGAACAATCAAAACTCCAATCTGAGGTCCAATACAAAAAAGATAATCTTGGTCAGCTCTTCCAATTTAAAGCTTCATAGTTGAGAATCATTCCTTCAAATTAATCTCGAATAACCTGAAAATCAAAACCAATGATTAATTCAAGTATTAATACAAAAAATGATGCTACTCAAGACTTCAAATAGCTGAACATGATGCAAATGCTCAAAACGACTGGTCGGGTCGTTCCAAATTAGAACCCTTACCCATATTCTCAAGGCTAAGTATACCATAAAACAAATTTAACATTAAGCATTACTTTGCTAAAATTGGTGTCCTAATTCACCTTTCAAATATTTAGGTGGCGACTCTTTTCATTAATTAACCTCGCTCTTTCCAATATGTTATACTATAATCTGACGCATGTTAAAATGAGGTATAATAACCTGTCGAATCTATTGGGGACTAGGTTCTAAATCATAACAAACTTAGGTTAATAATAATTGATTTGTGTGTTTGTGATTACTTATGATGCTTATCTAAATTGCCTTTATGATAAATTTTTGTGATGACCCAAAGGGTCATTTTATGAAAACATACTTAATTCTAGGTTGACCAGCCCTAAAAAGACTAATTTTAATTATCTCGATTTGCATGCGCAGTCCGGTCGTGAAACCGGAAAGCTTTTATGTGAAAATATGAAAAATAAAAATTTCTAGAGTTAAAATTTGGATTTAGTTCACTTTGGTCAATATTTTTGGTAAACGGACCCGGATATGTGTTGCGACAATCCCTGGAGGTTCGGAGTAAAGTAAGGGACTTGGGCGTATGCCCGAAATTGAATTCCGAGGTGCCAAGCCTTAGAAAATCATTTTTGAGGAAAATTGTTTTGCTGATTAATTTAAGAAATAAAGAAATGAAATAATATGTAAAAATTTTGATATCGGGCTCGTATTTTGGTTCTGGAGCCCGGAACAAGTTCGTTATGTTATTTAAGTCCTATCTCTGAAGTTTCATGAGAATCGAAGTTGATTTGATGTAATTCGGACATCCAGTTGAAAATTTAGGAATTTGAGTGTTCTTGAGGAAATCTTTAGTTTTGAGGCTAAATCTGTAGATTTTGATGATTTGATTACACGAACAAGTTTGTATGATGTTTTTAGACTTGTGTGCATGTTTGATTCGGAGCCACGAGGGCTCGGGTGAGTTTCGGGTAGGCTACGAAGTGTCTGGACTTAGAAATATATCCCAACAACTGAACATCTGGTGTGCATGCCTCGGATCTCGCAAATGCGAGGTCGGGCTTCGCAAATACGAAGCCAATGGCCAGCCTTAGATCTTGAAATTGCGAGGCCCTGAGTGGCAAATGCAAAGATCCCCTGTTCGCATTTGTGATATTTTTTTCGGAAAGCTCAGGGCTCGCAAATGCGTACGCCAGTTTATAAATGCGAGACCCATAGCCTCTTATATCATCTCTCTGACGGGATTTTCACTTCTTTTCAGTTTTCTCAAACCCTAAACCTCCATAGGCGATTTTCCAAAGACTCAAACTTCTCCAAATCATGGGTAAGTGATCTCTAACTAATTTCTTTCAAGCCCTAACAACTTTTAACAAGATTACAACAAAAATTCTAGAGTTTTCATGGTAAAAATTGGGTTTTTGGGTAGAACTTAGATATTTCAAAATTTGGGGAATTTGACCTAGAATTGAGGTCGGATTCCAATACCAATTATATATCCGGGCTTGGGGGAGATTGGATAAACGAGTTTTGGTCTGAACCTCGAGTTTAGACCAAGCAGGCCCGGGGTTGATTTTTGAATTTGGATAGGAAAACTTAGAAAAACCATTTTTTTTCAATAAAGATGATTCCTTTAGGCTATGATTGATAACATTGAACAAATTGTGATTAGATTCGAGCGGACTAGAGGCGAATTCAAAAGGAATGGCAGTGCTAGAGCAGTGAAGTGCTTGTTAGATCGAGGTTAGTGCTTGGCCTAACCTTAGATTGAGGGAATAATTGTTGTTGTCGTATTTTCTACGTGTTAGTGTTGAGTACGACGTATAGGTGTGGTGACGAGTATCTATACGTTGGTGTCAAGCATGCCCGTGAGTCTTACTGTGTTTGTTGTGACTCTTGTTACGTACTGTCTATGATTAAATTGATGACTATCCATGTTGAACAAGACTTGTGATGATCTCTTGGTAATTGACCATTGTTGAGCATTGGCTTGAGTGGAGATTTTTTTTGTGAAGCAAATGGTTGGAACTAGGTTGGTTATAGCTGATTCCCTTGCCGGGATGTAATTGATTATATTGTTGATGCCCTTGCTGGGATATTATTATTACTACTGTTTGGGTGAGGAAAGAGAGTAAAGCACGAAGGGTGATGTCGTGCACATTTAAATTCACATTTACATTTATGCATATGGTGAGGAAAGAGAGTAAAGTACGAAGGGTGATGTCGTTCACATTTACGTTCTCATTTACATTTATGCATATGGTGAGGAAGAGCGATAAAGCATGAAGGGTGATGCCGTGTACATTGATATTCTCATTTACATTATGCATATGGTGATGAAGAATGATAAAGCACGGAGGGTGATACCGTGTACATTTACATTCTCATTTACATCTATGCATATGGTGAGGAAGAGAGTAAAAGCACGAAGGGTGATGTCGTGCACATTTAAATTCACATTTACATTTATGCATATGGTGAGGAAGAGAGTAAAAGCACGAAGGGTGATGCCGTGCACATTTACATTTACATTTATATTGATGCATATGATGAGGTTGAGAGTAAAAGCACGAAGGGTGATGCCGTGCAAATTTTCTTTCTATTTTAATTGTTGAAATTGTTCTTGCTCACTATTAGTGTTTGCATTATCGTTTTTCCTCTCTTACTATGTTAGTAATTCCCTATCGCATGCTTCCTTCCCATTAATTGTTATTTCTTTTAAATTCTTCAATTGTCGTTGTTCATGCTAGCAATATTATATGATTATCTAGGTTTTATGTGGTTTCTTGTCCTAACCTCATCACTATTTCACCGAGGTTAGGCTCGGCACTTACTCAGTATATGGGGTCGGTTGTACTGATACAACACTCTGCACTTTTTTTTCTAGATCCAGGTACCGGCTAGCATTAGGAGATTTTTAGTAGTCCTCATTCAGCATTCGAAGACACGAGATAGATCTGTCGGCATCCGTAGTTTCTTGGCGTCTTCTCCCAGTTTTACAGATAATGTTTTATTATTTTTGAGATAGTATACTATTTCTTTCATCCTATTTTTTGTAGTATTCTTAGTGGTTCGTGAATTGTGACACCAGACCCTGGGGTAGTCGTTTGGTTACTTGTCTAGTTAGAGGCTCATTATTATTATTATTATTATTATTATTATTATTATTATTATTATTATTATTTATTTATTTATTCTTGATTCATGAGTTTATGAAATAGGAGTAATAAAGTTTAGTTTATTTTGCATTGTTTTAGTGAAATATGATACGCTCAAATTACACTTTGAATTAGTGTAAAGCGGTCGAAGTCAAATATAATAACCCAACAAGGTTGAGGTCGAATCCCACAGGGAATAGGTGTGAAAATATCACTTTGTCAGTGTGGTTCTTAACTCAAATCGAAATTCTATTCCATTAGTGAACGAGAAGATGGGGATTTATAGTTTAATATTTTAAATAAAGAGTAGTAGCAAGGGAGACTAATTTAGGTTGTAATTAATATGGGTAAAATAACCAAGGTTGTGACCCCTCTCATGAAGTGTAATGCACGTGTGTATTAATATGATATATTTCTAATGGGAAGTTCTTGATATGCAAATGATTCTTATGATAACTATCCTAGATTTTCCAATACTACGATGGTATTTCCTCTTTATGATTTTTCCAAATATAAAAGAGTTGCAATAAATCCGAATCACTTGTTGCCAAATAAAACCAACTTATTCCTAAGTGATTCTATTAAACGAGGTTTAACGCCTCGAGTTTTTGGTATTTACTCTTACCAATTCTAACCCGCTTTTCCAAGCTAAGATAAAATTTATGGCATAAGTTAATGTTTGCAACCATTAACAAGAAATATAAGACGAAGAGTAAACACATATCAACTACCCATTATGCATATATTCAATGGCAAATACCCAAATACATAACACCCATTTAGGGTCCACAACCTCAGTGTTTAAGTTTAGCTACTCATCATAAATAACCAAAAACAAGTATTGAATAGTGTCATGAATGCTTACAAACCACCACTTCCTTGCTCTAATACTTCCAAAAGGTGAAGAATATTTAATGAGAGAATGTTGTTCAAAAACTAGACATGAATGACCCACAATACCCAAGTAAATCCTTTTATAGTGGGTAGAAATTCGGGTGAAAAGCGGACAAAAACACCCCTGTCAGGCTGAGATGCGATCGCATTCCTGTTGCATAACAGGGATGCGATTCGCATCTTCACTTTCTTTGTCGCATATCAAAACCCTAGGTCCCAGAGGTTCATCGCATTTGAGATATGCGGTTCGCATTAGTGATGTGCGATCGCATTCGTGCGTCGCATTCGCAGTGTAGCTTCAGGCATCAGAATGTGATGCGATTAAAATGCGGTTTGCATTTGATATATGCGGTCGCACATTTGACCGCATTTCACTCCTTAAATTTGACTCAACTTTCTGTTGAGGTATGCGATCTCTAGGCTCGAAATGCGATTCGCATGTTGCATATGCGATCGTATTCGGCCATTTTCCTCCACTTTTCTCTTCTTTAACTCTCTTTTGCATGGTCTTGAGTGTTTACACCTTGTGTATTGCAAAATACCAAAATTCTATAATTAATAAGAGTAAATGCTCTTGAAACGAGCCATAGTTTAAGCACTATGGTATTAAATATGCCGAAATTCTCCGCTACATCAACACCCCCAACTTAAAATCTTTCTTGTCCTCAAGCAACTAAATGACTCCATCTTAACCTAGACTCTAACTACAAGACTGGAAACAACTATGACCACGGGCAGTGTTAGGTGTCATTACTACAAGAATGTATTTCATCCAATCCTCGATAGTCACCATTATCTACAGGAAATTTAATCAACTTATGAACCTTGAGCCTCAAGCGTCTTGACAAGATGTTACCCTCAGTCGAGTGTGCTTATACCCAATCTCGAGAACTCAACTATTGTTAACTCTACAGCACATGTGCCCTCACCACAAAGAAGGAAAGTCCCCAATCACAATATTTACCATATCGACAGCAATGGGACTATTTACAAGACACTCACACTCTCAAAGAAGTTCAAGTGTTACCACATGTCATGCCATAGGCTTGCCCTTATTTTAATTCGATGCCATTTTAAGAACATTCAGTTGGAGATCCCATCAGGACTTTTTGGGTTGCAATGCAGGCTTAGGTATGGTTAGGAAATTATTTGGGTATAAGTGACTACACCCTCCTTGAAGACTGCTCACAACTTCTTCTTATTTTTTATTTTTTATTTTTTTGTGTGTCTATTGCTTCTTTTAGACATCATGGCCTTATTGGTGCTTAACTACCACCGTAGAACTACCTCCACAAGTTCCTTCACAGCTCCAATGCCTAAATTTTTTTTTTTTTTTTTAGGGAACTTGAACACTTTTCCACTAATCTTATGAGGTATACGTTCTACACTCAATGTACAACCTATCCAATTTCCGATTCTACCACCACACCCCAACTTATGCTTTATGCCTCATTCTCAGTCTTCAAGGGGGGACGGGTTCAACAGAGGGAATTACTTCTCAAAACGGGAAAGGCTTGTAATGAGTTGTCCAATAAAAGGGCTACATGCTCAATTGGGGAACTAGTGGTATTCATACATCATTTGGTGGCTTGAAAGGTACACTGGGTTTCTTTAATAGCACAAAGATTGCCTAAGGTCATGTATCCAACTCAATATACTTATTATTAGCATCAAAAAAACCAACTGGGCAAGTTCTAGCTGACATAAGTATACACAAGAATGATTTACACTATAACTAACACACATGGCACATGACTGTTTAGTTTTCATGGTTGTGGTTCAAGGGTTAGGGTTTGCCGCCTCGAGCTTTCATTATTTACAAGTAAAATTCCACGTACACATAATGTCAAAAGGTGAGTCTCAAGTTCACAGAGTTGATTTTGTGTTTTTTTTTTATAACTATCGAGAGGATATGGATTATTCACAGGTATACATGCTTGAGACTAGATACCTACACTTGACCGGTCACTATGTTTCATCCTAGCACCATGGTTCTACTATTACACCTTTGGAAAAGAACTCGGCGAAGAAAAACCAAAGGGAATTCATTACTAACTACAAGAGACTCAACTTAACAACAACAGCAATTACATGAAACAAAATGCCTTCATACATGAAGTAGGGGTATATACATTAAGTTGTACATCAAGTTTGATCATCCAAAAATAGCACATCCAAAAACACCAAAAACAGCCACCACCCCAACTAAAAAGCATGCATTGTCCCCAATGCATATGAATATAAAGAGTGAGTTAGGGGCTCCCTGGGGCGCTCTAAGCGCTATGGGAGTCTGTGGCACGCTGTGTGGGGAAGGGATCCTCAACCACCACAGAAACAGGATCAGATGACTTCTCAGCAGGAGGAATGTCAGCTACTGGCGGAGGGGGAAGATCTGTGGACTCAGTATCCAGAGTGGTGGCCGTGTGTGAACTGCTGCCCTCAGCTGCTGATGACCGGGCTGCTGCCGGGGTGCCTGTGTCCTCTAGAGATCTCTGAATGGCAAGCTGTAGAAGTGCCTCCTCTGTAGGCTCTGCGGCTGTGGCAACCGGAAACTCAGCCACTCCCTTGCCCTTCTCCTGAGGGCCCTGCTCCTGCTCTTCCTCATCAAACGAGGAAGACTGCTCAGACGACTCCTTCCCTGACTCAGAAGCATTGTCGGAAATAACACCTGGAGGGGGTGGGGGAGGGGTAACAGTAGGGGATGCCGGGGCTGTTAACAGTGTGGAGAAATCAATCCCTAGTCCTGGCTCAGAAGTATAGCCTCCGTCGTCACCTTCCTTGGGTAGGAGGTAGGAAAAGTCAAACTCCATGCCCTACATCGTTTTGAGCTCAGTCTGCAGAGTGGACACATCAGCCCGCACCTCTGGTAGGTATTGAATCTCACCTCTTTCTACCTTCTCAACACGTGCCTCAAGCTCATGGAGGCGACCCTCGAGCACAGTCACTGACGACTGAATAGGGGTGAGGGCCTGCCAGATCAAAGATGGAAGCTCACTCAGAAGCTTGTCGACCTTGGCATTGGCGTGCTAAGCTAGACGACCCAACTGAGAGAGAATAGGCCATGGACTGGTAGAGGTTTCACCAACCTCGATAGTTGTCTGGGATGGAGTAGCAGAAGGCTCAGATGGGGGTAGATTAGAAGGTTGGGGCTCTGAGGGCTCTCCCCCTATAGTGGGCACTAGACTGGCTGGGCGGGCTGCTGCTGGCTTGAGCCCGACATCACTGATTCTGGTAATGTCAATGTCTTTGTCGGTCTTGGCCGACCTATAACAAGAAGGAATGAGAGGGACCTTGGCTTTCCGGCATAAAGAAGCGATCAGGTGTGGAAACGGGTAGGAGTTTTTCTTCTGCCACGCCCTGATCCCCATTTGTTGAAAAATAACGTCAGCCACATCAACACTAATGCCGGACATGATACAAGCAATGAGAATGGCTTTCTCAATGCTAATGGTTGTTTCGTTCCTGGAGGGGATGAGTCGATTGGACACAAAATCAATCCAAAACCGGCCTTCTCGAGTTAGATCCTCTTTGAATATTTTGTGGGAAGGGTTGATCCAAGTCGGGGTCCCCCGTGCAATTACGGACGCAACCCAAGCCCTTTCTCCATCGCGGTTAGCTAACTTTGTCTGATATTCGGCTTGGCTAGGGCTGTTTAAGGAGAAGTATTGGGCATGGATGGCTGCCTGACTACATGAGACCTCCACACCTCGGACAGTAACTTGCTCAGCAAAATTTTTGTTTCTCTTGTGATGGGCATTTCGGGAGGCAGCATAGGAAGCATAAAACTCTCGCACCCACGTTTCATTGTACTCTCCAAAGGGTTCAGTGAAACGAACCCAATTCCTCGTTTTGATGTTCTCCAAGATGTGAGGGTATTGCTCCTAGAGGCCGTTCAGATTGAGTCTCTTCTCAGGAAGGATCTGTCGAGTAGTGATACCTTCCCGGTATATCTCTCTAGAGTTGGGCAACGGGAACCGCAGCTGGTAGTCATCCCCTAACTTTCTCCGCAACTCTGCTTCCAAATTTATCTCCGGCCCATGATCCTCCTCATCAGACTGGGAGGAGCTTTCAACAGTATCTTGAGGAGGTGTTGGTCTTGCCCGCTTGGGCGGAGGTGCTTTCCTGCTTGAGGCTGGTCTTTTTCCAGAGGACACTGTGTGTTTGCGAGGCATGACTGCAAAATAGAAGATGCGTGTGAGTGGAGAGAAGAACTAAGCATCAAACACAGTGCAAGAACATTGGTCTGAAAATGGCCCGATGCGACCGGAAATGCGATCGCATATCAACAATGCGAACTGCATCTCCATCGCATCATCACGTCTGTGTACAATGAAAAAAATATGCGATCGCATTCATGTGATGCGTTTCGCATATGCCTCGCGTTGAAAAGTTGGGCAAAATGAAATGCTCATATGCGATCGCATTTCAATCGCACCATGGGGGTCAGGAAAGGGGGCACACTGTCTAAGGGTGCGACACAGATGAGGTCCGCAAATGTGATATGCGATCGCATCTGCGTCGCATAACTCATCTTCTACAACAGCTTAGGGTTAGAATATGCTACCCAACTGCAGACCGCATTTATGAAATGCAATCTCATTTCCCTACGTTTGAAACCAAGCTTTAGCTATGGCGGTTATCTCTGCAATTTTCTAGCACCCAATCCTAATTACCACTTGAATCACTACCCTAGTTGCTCCCCCCAGTGCGATTTCAATCAGAGGATTGCTCTTAAGAGCCCAAAAGTTAACCTAGGTTACAATACTAAAAATTACCTTTGCATTTGTGGGCAGAACAGGTATGCACATGAGAGGGAGAACAAGAAGGACTTACCAGCTGAATTTTAGGATGGATTAGAGGTGTTTGTGATTCCTCAGTGATTGCTCTGTGCGTTGGTGTTTTGCTCGTTGTTGTTCCTCTGCCCCGTTTTTGTTTTGTGTCTTTTTTTTCTTTTTGTTGTTTTGTGTTTAAAAGAAGATGAAAGGCGGTATATGAGTGACTTACCTGGTGCCAGATGCGGTCTCATATGCGATCGCATATGTCGAATGCGAATAGCATTATGGGCATATGGATCACATATGAGACGTCCAAATTGGGGAACTTTCTGTTTAAGTTTGCGGCGCATATGGGAACCGCATGTCTCAAATGCGATCGCATATGCGTCGCCTTTGGGCCCAAAATTTTCTTCTTAGGGGCACATACTCTGGTTTTGCGCTTTTTTGTCCATCTGCACTCACACGCTTGTTTACCTTGCTCCGAGAGCCACATTTATGTATAGGATAGATAATCAGTAAAAAGGTGAAAGAAAAATAACAGAAAACAAAAATGTTACCACACATGGGTTGCCTCCCATGAAGCGCTTGATTTAACGGCGCGGCACGATGAAGTGGGTGTTCATTGGGGATCAGCCCTCAACGAGGCAAACACCGTCTTGTAGAGGCAATTGGTCTACCACATGCTTTTCACTGTCGGTACCCAAGTAGTGCCTGATGCATTAGCCATTTACCTTGAATGTACGGAGTCCGTCCTCAGTTGCAAATTCTACGGCACCAAAGGGAGAGACACTTACCACTTTGAAAGGGCCAGACCAGTTGAGCTTTCCTGGAAAGAGTTTGAGTCGAGAGTTAAATAGCAACACTAAGTCACCAGTGTGAAACTCCCGTCTCATAATCTTCTTGTCGTGGATCACCTTCATCCGCTCTTTGTACATAGATGCACTCTCATAAGCATGGAAACGAAATTCTTCCATCTCATTCAGTTGATTTAGTCTCAAATTTGCAGCTTCATCCCAATCTAGATTCAACTTTTTGAGTGCCCACATGGCTTTGTGCTCAAGCTCAACTGGCAGATGACATGCTTCCCCAAACACTAGCCGGTATGGAGAAGACCTATAGGAGTTTTATATGCTGTCCGGTATGCCCACAGTGCATAATCCAGCTTCCTTGACCAGTCGGTTCGGTTCGCATTAACAGTTTTTGCTAGGATGTTCTTTATCTCCCTGTTGGAGACTTCCGCTTGACCACTATACTACGGATGATAGGGAGTTTCTACCTTCTGCTTGATGCCGTACTTCTCCAATAGGCTATTGAAAGCCCGGTTGCAGAAATGAGATCCACCGTCACTGAGAATTGCTCTTGGAGTGCCAAACCGTGTGAATATGTTTCTTTTCAAGAACGCGGTTACACTCTTAGCTTCATTATTGGCCAAGGCGACGGCTTCAACCCACTTGGAGACATAGTCCACCGCCACAAGAATATATTTCATCCCACAAGAGCTAACGAACGGCCCCATAAAATCAATCCCCCATACGTAAAAGATTTCAACCTCCAAGACAAAGGTCATTGGCATTTCGTGTCTCTTGGATATGGACCCTTGGCGTTGGCATTTATTACAAGCTTTTACCATTTCGTGTGCATCATGATAGAGAGTCGGCCAATAATATCCACATTCAAGCACTTTTGCAGTTGTCCGGTTCCCTCCATGATGGCCTCCCACTGGGGAGTCATGACATGCCTTTAGGATCGGCATTACTTCTTCTTCTGGGACACACCTTATAATAATGTTGTCCGCGCAGATGCAGAACAGGAATGGTTCCTCCCAATAGTATTGACGACAATCTCTCAGAAATTTCTTCCTTTGATAACTTTCCAAGCCCTCTGGAATAAATTCACTCACCAAATAGTTTGCAATGTCGGCATACCAGGGTGCCAATGAAGAAGTTAATGCCAGAATATGCTCATTAGGGAAAGCATCATCAATGTCCAAGTCATCTTTTGGGCGCCCATTTTCTTCAATGCGAGAGAGGTGGTCCGCAACTTGATTCTCAGTGCCTTTTCGATCCTTGACTTCGAAATCAAATTCTTGCAATAGAAGGACCCACCAGATTAATCTCGTCTTGGCATCTTTCTTCGCCATCAGATAGCGAAGCGCCGCATGATCCGTAAACACAATTACCTTGGATCCCAAAAGATAAGCTCGAAACTTCTCAAAAGCATAGACGATAGCAAGAAGCTCTTGCTCCGTCACTGTGTAGTTCATTTGGGATCCATTGAGAGTTTTGCTTGCATAGTAGATGGGATGGAGAATTTTGTTGTGCCTTTGTCCCAGAACCGCACCAATAGCCACACCACTGGCATCACACATAAGCTCAAAAGGCTGAGACCAATCCGGTGTGACAATAATAGGGGTCGTGGTGAGCTTTGCTTTAAGCTCCTCAAATGCTTTGAGACTGTCATCATTGAACAAGAACTTGGCGTCTTTTTCAAGGAGTTTGCACATGGGATTTGCTATTTTTGAAAAATCCTTGATAAAACACTGGTAGAAACCTGCATGCCCAAGAAAACATTGGATGCCTTTCACCGAAATTGGAGGTGGAAGTTTGGAGATGATTTCTATCTTTGCCCTGTCGACCTCAATGCCCTTCTTTGAAATTTTGTGCCCCAATACGATTCCTTCATCAACCATGAAGTGACATTTTTCCCAGTTGAGCACAAGATTGGTTTCCTCACACCTCTTTAGCACTTGTTGGAGGTTGTCAAGGCAATGCTCAAATGAATCCCCCACCACAGAAAAATCGTCCATAAATACTTCCAAGAAGTCCTCCACCATATCAGAGAAGATAGACATCATGCAGCGCTGAAATGTGGCTGGGGCATTGCACAACCCGAATGGCATTCTGCTAAAAGCAAAAGTGCCGTAAGGACAGGTTAAGGTTGTTTTCTCTTGGTCTTCCAAGGTGATGTTGATTTGGTTATAGCCGGAGTATCCATCAAGGAAGAAGTAAAAATATCTTCCCGCTAGCCGATCAAGGATTTGATCAGTAAAAGGCATAGGGAAATGATCTTTGCATGTAGCGTTGTTCAGCTTCCGGTAGTCCATGCACACCCTCCATTCAGTGACCATCCTCATCGGAATAAGTTTATTCTTTTTGTTGTGGACCACCGTCATGCCTCCTTTTTTAGGCACGCATTGCACTGGACTTACCCACTGACTATCTGCAATTGGGTAGACAACCCTGGCATCCAACAATTTAATAATCTCCTTTTTGACCACCTCCTGCATAGTGGGGTTCAATCTCCTTTGGTGCTCTACGCTTGGTTTGCTCCCTTCTTCTAGCTGAATTTTGTGTTCACATATTCCGGCGGGAATTCCCCGAATATCTGCTATGGTCCACCCAATTGTCTTCTGATGCTCTCTCAAGACATTTAGCAATGCATCTACCTGAATATCATCCAAAGAAGAAGACACGATTACGGGTAAAGTAGTATTTGAACCAAGAAATTCATACCTCAAATGCGCCGGAAGTGGTTTGAGCTCTAGATGTTGTGGCTCCATGATTGAGGGTTTGGCGGGTGGTATCACGCGATTTTCTAGATCAAGAGAAAGCTTCTTCGGTGCATAGGTGTAGGACCCTCGACCTTCAAATGCATTAACCATCTCCGAATAACCCTCAATGTCTTCAACATTGAAATTCACCAAAATTGCTCCCAAGGCCTCCCGGAGGCTTTCTCCTACCAGTTTTATTTCAACGGCATCCTCTACCTCATCTATCACATCAATCACCGAAATCCCTTCATAGGCACTTGGCAATTGCAATCCTCTGCTTGCTTGGAAAGTAACCTCTTCATCATTTACCCGGAACTTGATTTCATGTCGCTCTGAATCCATCAATGCTCTTCCCGTTGCTAGGAATGGTCTCCCGAGGATAATTGGAATCTCCTTGTCGACTGCACAATCCAGAATGACAAAGTCGGCGGGAAGAAGGAACTTCCCCACCTTTACTAGAACATCATCAACAATTCCCACAGGCTTCTTTATAGTTCGGTCGGCCATTTGCAAGCGCATGCTAGTTGGTCTTGGCAACCCCAACCCCGTTTGCTTGTAGATAGCAAGAGGTATTAAATTTATACTAGCACCATTGTCACATAGTGCTCTTGCAAAATCCCTTAGCCCAATGGTACATGGGATAGTAAAAGCCCCCGGGTCTCCCTTCTTTTCAACAGTTGATGTAGTAATTATTGAACTAACCCGGTGAGTCAAATTTACCACCTCATTTTTCGTTGATCTTTTCTTTGTCATCAAATCTTTCAAGTATTTGTCGAACCCCGACATTTCTTGGAAGGCTTCCGAGAATGGAATATTCACAGACAATTGCTTAAAGATTTCATAAAAAAATTCGAACTTCCCATCATCCATTCGCCTTACAAGCCTTTGAGGAAATGGAGGGCTAGGCCTAGGAATTGGTGGAGGAGCTTTTGGGGTCTCCTTCTCCTTTTCCACTGCTTTCCCTTTCTTTTCCCTCTGAATCTCATCCTTTCAGGGAGCCTTTTCAACTTCCACTACTTCCGGCAACTCATTACGTGATTCCTCTTCTAGATCCCCATGCTCAACATCAACCACCTACTCACTCTTATCTTGGAGTACCCTACCACTCCTTGTTGTGATGGCCATGCAATGAGATGTCGACCCACCTGGGCCGCCCTTTGGGTTTACCACCGTATCACTCGGAAGTGTGCCTTTTTGTTTAGGGGTTTGTTCTCTTGAGAGGTCCCTCATTTGCATTTCAAGTTTTTGAATCGAAGCGGTTTGTGAACCCATCACTTCGGACATGTTCCTCATAGTCGCATCACTTTTCTTTTGATTTTGCAAAATCTTCTCTAGCATCCCTTCCATCTTATACTCGCTTGACGATTGTGAAGAAGTGAATATTGTCCTCTAGGTGGTACATAAGGATTGGAACTCCTATTGGAATAATTGTTGTTGTTGTTGTTCCACGATCCTTGCCCGCCTTGGTCATTGCGCCAATTTTGTTGGCCTTGCCCTTGCGGGTTTGGCCTCCAATTATTGTTTTGGCGATAACCGCCTTGAGAATTTTGCACATAATTAGCTTCCTCCCAATCTTGACTCCCCATGGATTGCGTATCCTCCACCATGTTTACTTTCTTCATTTGATTCTCCTTGAGCATCTTGGTTAGGACATCAACATTTGTGGCTAAACCCGAAATCAATTGGTCTCTCTCTTGATTTTCCTTGACCATTGTGGCAATGGACGGAGTCCCATAAGAAATTCCCCCAGTTGTGTCTTCTGAGTGCCAAGCTTGGTTGTGCTTAGCCATCTTATCTAAAATTTGGGTAATTCTAGCAAATGATTTATCCATGAATGATCCGTCTGCGGCATTCTTTGCGATAGATTGGGAGAGTGGGTCCAAACCCATGTAAAATTTATCCATCAAAATGTGTTCCGGGAACCCATGTTTCGGGGATCTCACCAAGTACAACTTGAACCTATCCCAAGCCTCATGTAAGTGTTCCCCCGGCATTTTCTTGAAGAAGAATATCTTATCTCTAAGCTCAGATTTCTTGCTATCCGGGAACCACTTTGCCAAAAAGGCTCGAACAAGCTCGGGCCATGTAGTGATGGTTTGAGGAGGTAAGTTTTGCAACCACTTCTTCGCCTCTCCCGCCAATGAATATTTTAACACCCGTAACCTTAATGCATCATCCGTCATGTTATTTTTCTTGTGCATGGCGCACACACCCAAGAAGTTCCTTAGGTGTTGCGTTGGGTCATCATCAGTAGAGTTATGAAACAATCCTTCTGCCTTGAGCATTAGGATCATCCCATGGTCCACTTTGAATGTTGATGCACCAACTGCCGGTGGGAGGATGGCATTTGAGTCATCAATGTACTCCTCAATATCGGCGAAAGGATTCTCCTCTTCATCATAAATTTCGGCCATTGTCACCTGGGACACCAATACAAAACAAACAACTTGTGATGGAATAGAACAAGATATAAAGTGAACTTCACACTAACTAGTAATTTCAAAACCGTATTCCCCGGCAACGGCTCCAAAATTTGATACGCTCAAATTATACTTTGAAATAGTGTAAAGCGGTCGAAGTCAAATATAATAACCCAACAAGGTTGGGGTCGAATCCCACAGGGAATAGGTGTGAAAATATCACTTTGTCAGTGTGGTTCTTAACTCAAATCGAAATTCTATTCCATTAGTGAACGAGAAGATGGGGATTGATAGTTTAATATTTTAAAGAAAGAGTAGTAACAAGGGAGACTAATTTAGGTTGTAATTAATATGGGTAAAATAACCAAGGTTGTGTCCCCTCTCATGAAGTGTAATGCACGTGGGTATTAATATGATATATTTCTAATGGGAAGTTCTTGATATGCAAATGATTCTTATGATAACTATCCTAGATTTTCCAGTACTACGATGGTATTTCCTCTTTATAATTTTTCTAAATATAAAAGAGTTGCAATAAATCCGAATCACTTGTTGCCAAATAAAACCAACTTATTCCTAAGTGATTCTATTAAACGAGGTTTAATGCCTCGAGTTTTTGGTATTTACTCTTACCAATTCTAACCCGCTTTTCCAAGCTAAGATAAAATTTATGGCATAAGTTAATGTTTGCAACCATTAACAAGAAATATAAGACGAAGAGTAAACACATATCAACTACCCATTATGCATATATTCAATGGCAAATACCCAAATACATAACACCCATTTAGGGTCCACAACCTCAGTGTTTAAGTTTAGCTACTCATCATAAATAACCAAAAACAAGTATTGAATAGTGTCATGAATGCTTACAAACCACCACTTCCTTGCTCTAATACTTCCAAAAGGTGAAGAATATTTAATGAGAGAATGTTGTTCAAAAGCTAGACAAGAATGACCCCCAATACCCAAGTAAATCCTTTTATTGTGGGCAGAAAATTCGGGTGAAAAGCGGACAAAAACACCCCTGTCGGGCTTAGATGCGATTGCATTCCTGTCGTATAACAGGGATGCAATTCGCATCTTCACTTTCCTCGTCGCATATCAAAACCCTAGGTCCCAGAGGTTCATCGCATTTGAGATATGCGGTCCGCATTAGTGATGTGCAATCGCATTCGTGCGTCGTATTAGCAGTGTAGCTTTAGGCATCAGATGGTGATGCGATTAAAATGCGGTTCACATTTGAGATATGCGGTCGCACATTTGACCGCATTTCATTCCTTAAATTTGACTCAACTTTCTGTTGCGATATGCGATCTCTAGGCTCGAAATGCGATTCGCATGTTGCATATGTGATCGCATTCGGCCATTTTCCTCCTCTTTTCTCTTCTTTAACTCTCTTTTGCATGGTCTTAGTGTTTACACCTTGCGTACTGCAAAATACCAAAATTCTATAATTAATAAGAGTAAATGCTCTTGAAACGAGCCATAGTTTAAGCACTATGGTATTAAATGTGCCGAAATTCTCCGGCACATCAAAATACATTTTAATGGAAAATTTATTAAATGAATTCTAGCATTGGCTTTCCTAGAAAGTGTGATGTTAGCCCCCATCACAATCCCTAAGGTTGGGAATTTGGGTCGTCACAAGTTGGTATCAGAGCACTAGGTTGCTTAGGTCTCACAATTCACGAACAAGCTTAATATAGTCTGAAGGATCTGTAACAAGACATTTGTACTTATCTCTCAGAGGCTATCCAGTTAGGAAACAACTCCATTTTTATTACTATTTTATCGTGCAATCCTTGTTATCTCAAATACTAATTTGGACTCTTCTATTCTCTCGCAGATGGCGAGAACCCGTGCTTCCTTTTCCGTTGACAAATAATCCGGTCTTCCAGCAACAGAAGTAACTCCTACTGGGGACAGAGGCCGAGGCCACGTCAGAGGTCAAGACAGGGGCAGGACACAGCCCGTTCCTCTAACAACAGACCCAGCTGCGGAGCCCCAGGTTGAGATTCATAAGGGGGTTCCAACTCAGATCGCTCCAGTGGGACCGACTCAGGTCCCAGAGGGGTTTATTTCCACCCTAGTTCTTCAGAACGCTTTGGTCCGGTTAGTAGGCATCATGGAGAATGTAGCCCAGACAGAGACACTTCTCGCGGTAGCAACCACATCTCAGGATGGAGGAGGGATTCAAACTCTTGTTGCTTATACTCCTGATTAGACCACTCCTCAGGTTCAGACCCCCACGGCTAATCCAGTTGGGGTCATTCTGCCAGTTGCCGCAGTGTCGCCTGTTGATAGGGCAGCTATGTCTACCGATGCTTTGTGGAAGTTGGACAAGTTTATTAAGCTATTTTCTGTGCATTTTAGTTGTGAGACTTCAGAGGATACTCAAGAATATCTGGATAGTTTTCATGAGGTTCTGCATAATATGGGTATTCTGGAGACTAATGGGTTCGATTTTGCTGTCTTTCAGATGACTGGTTCCGCTAAGAAATAGTGGAGGTATTACTTGTTGACTAGACCAGTTAGGTCACCTGCCTTGACTTGGGATCATTTTTCTCATCTCTTTATAGAGAAGCTTTTTCCTAATACTACTCGAGAGGAGGAGCGTCATCAGTTTGAGCGACTTCAGCAGGGCAACATGACTGTGACCTAGTATGAGAATCACTTTGTGGAGTTGACTAGACATGCTCTTATTTTGTTGCCTACAGAGAGAGAGAGGGTCAGACGGTTTATTGAGGGCCTTGCTCAGCCCATCAGGTTACAGATGGCGAAGGACACAGGGACTGATATTTCTTTTCAGGATGCGGCTAATGTGGCCAGGAGGGTGGAGTCAATTCTTGGTATGGGAGGTCAGAGTTCAGGAGTTGACTAGACATGCTCTTCTTTTGTTGCCTACAGAGAGAGAGAGGATCAAACGGTTTATTGAGGGCCTTGCTCAACCCATCAGGTTACAGATGGCGAAGGAGACAGGGACTAATATTTCTTTTCAGGATGCGGCTAATGTGGCCAGGATGGTGGAGTCAATTCTTGGTATGGGAGGTCAGGGGTCTGATAAAAGACCTCGCCATTCCGGTGGTTTCCGTGGCACCTCATCTGGAGGCGCGGTTAGTTTCAGCAGAGGCCATTCTTCTAGGCCATTCCATTCAGCACTTCAGGCTTCACATGGTACTTCAGGTGGTCGTGTTTCTTATATGCCTCCTTCTACTTAGCCCGTCTACAGTGCACCATCACCTCCTATAAGTGCACCTCTTATTCGGAGGGTTCTGGGTGGTTATACTGGTCGACAGGGTCAGTTTGCCGGCCAACAGTCTCAGCAGCCGAGGTATTGTTACACTTGTGGTGACTTGAGGCACATTTCTAGATATTTTCATCGCACGTCGGATAAATCTCAGTATCAGGGCTCTCGTGCAATAGTTCCAGCACTGCCTGCCCAGCCAGAGGTAGAGGTCAGGTTGTTAGAGGTGGAGGCAATACTGGTAGAGGTGGAGGCCATCCCTCTAGAGGTGGAGGTATGCTTATCAGAGGTCCTCCCAGAGATGTGGTTCAGAGTGGCAGAGCCCAGCCCCGATTATATGCATTTCTAGCAAGGCCCGAGGCGGAGTCCTCCGATGCTGTTATTACAGGTATCATCTCAGTTTGTGATAGATCTGCTTCTGTTTTGTTTGATCCAGGGTCTACTTATTCTTATGTGTCATCCTATTTTTCCCCGTATTTGGTTCTACCCCGCGATTCCTTGAGTGTTCCTATTTATGTGTCTACGCCGGTGGGGGACACTATTGTGGTATATCGTGTATATTGTTCTTGCGTGGTGGTCATTGAGGGATTGGAAACTAGTGTGGAAACTTCTTGACATGGTCGATTTTGATGTCATTTTGGGCATGTATTGGTTGTTGCCTTATTATTCCATTCTGGACTGTCACGCCAAGATAGTTATTTTAGCCTTGCCAGGGTTGCCCCGATTAGAGTGGAAAGGGACTCTTGGGCATTCTCCCAGCAAAGTGATTTCTTGTGCCAATTCTCGTCGCATGGTTTAAAACGGGTGTTTGGCTTATTTAGCTCATATTCGTGATTCTGAGGCGCAGGTTCCTTCCATAAATTCAGTTCCTATTGTTTGTGAGTTTCCCGAGGTATTTCCTACAGACCTGCCGGGGATGCCACCAGACATGGATATCAATTTTTGTACTAAGGTGGCTCCAGGCACTCAGACCATTTCCATCCCTCCATATTGTATGGCCCCACCTGAATTGAAGGAGCAGTTGCAAGACTTGCTTGATAAGGGTTTTATTAGACCCAGTGTCTAGCCTTGGGGTGCGCCAGTCTTGTTTGTGAAAAAAGAAGGATGGGTCGATAAGGATGTGTATAGACTATCAGCAGTTGAATAAAGTTACTATTAAGAATAAGTACTCATTGCCGAGGATTGATGACTTATTTGATCAGCTTCAAGGTGTCAGTGTATTTTCAAAAATTGATCTGAGATCTAGTTACCTTCAGCTGAAGATTAGAGAGTTCGATGATCCTAAGACAACCTTTCGGATGAGGTATGGACACTATGATTTTTTGGTGATGTCCTTTGGGTTGACCAATGCTCCAGCAGCCTCCATGGACTTAATGACTCGGGTTTTCAAGCCTCATATGGACTCTTTTGTAATTGTATTCATTGATGATATTCTAATATATTCCCGTAACCATGAGGAGCATGAGTAGCACCTGCGTATAGCACTCCAGACTTTGAGGGGTAACCAGTTGTATGCCAAGTTTTCAAAATGTGAGTTCTGGTTGGATTTGGTAGCTTTCTTGGGTCATATTGTATCAGTAGAGGGTATCCGGGTAGATCCTAAGAATATAGAGGCAGTCAAAAACTGGCCTAGACCCACTACAGCAACAAAAATCAGAAGCGTCTTGGGTTTGGCAGGTTACTACAGTCGCTTTGTGGAGGGGTTTTCATCTATAACAGCCCTAATGACCAAATTGACTCATAAAGGTTCTCCATTCAAATGGTTAGACGAGTGTGAGGATAGATTTCAGAAGCTCAAGACAGCCTTGACTTCATCACCAGTGTTGGTGTTACCATCAAGTTCAGGTTCTTTAACTAATTATTGTGATGCTTTCCGAGTAAGACTGGGGGCAGTATTGATGCAGGATGACAGGGTGATTGCATATCCGTCTCGTTAGTTTAAAGTTCATGAGAAGAATTATCGTGTTCATGACTTAGGATTGGCAGCCGTTGTTCATGCATTAAAGATTTGGAGGCACTATCTCTGTGGCATGCCGCATGAGGTTTTCAGTGACATTCGCAGTCTCCAGTACATGTTCAAGCAAAAGGATCTAAATTTGAGACAGCGGAGATGGTTGGAGTTATTGAAGGATTATGATGTCACTATAGTGTATCATCCCAGGAAGGCCAATGTGGTGGCCGATGCCTTGAGTAAGAAGTCGGTGAGTATGGGCAGCCTTGCATTTATTCCAGTTGGGGAGAGAACGTTGGCTGCAGACATTCAGACTTTGGCTAATCAGTTCGTGAGATTGGATATTTTGCTTGGCAGTGTTTAGCTTGTACAATCGCTCAGTCTTCTTTAATTGAGCATATCAAAGAGCGGCAGGATGATGACCCACATTTGATAGTCCTTAGGGACACGATTCGGCACGACGGTGCCAAGAAGGTTAAGTTTCGAGATGACGGTGTTTTGAGGATGCAGGGTCGTTTATGTGTACCTAATGTTGATGGCCTTCGTGAGTTGATTCTTGAGGAGGCCCAGAGTTCTAAGGATTCTATCTACCCAGGTGCAGCCAAAATGTATCAGGACTTGAGAAAACATTACTGGTGGAGAAGGATGAAAATGGATATTGTTGCTTATGTGGATCATTGTTTGAATTTTCAACAGGTGAAATACGAGCATCAACGACCCGGTGGTTTGCTTCAGGAGATAGAGATTCCTGAGTGGAAGTGGAAGCGTATCACCATGGGCTTCGTTGTTGGACTCCCACGGAATCAAAGGAAATTTGACGTTGTTTGGGTTATTGTGGATAGGCTGACTAAATCAGCATGTTTCATTCCAGTGGCAAGTACTTATACTTCGGAGCGGTTGGCAAAGATATATATTCAAGAGATTATTCGCCTTCACGGTGTGCCCGAGTCTATCATTTCTGATCGGGGTACGCAGTATACCTCGCACTTTTGGAAGGCAGTTCAGCATGAGTTGGGTACCAGAGTTGAGTTGAGTACAACATTTCATCCTCAGACGGACGAGCAGTCCGAGCGTACTATTCAGATTTTAGAGGTATGCTCTGTGCTTGTGTGATTGACTTTGGAGGTTCTTGGATCAGTTTTTACCGTTAGCAGAGTTTGCCTATAATAATAGCTATCAGTCGAGCATTCAGATGGATCCCTATGAGGAATTATATGGTAGATAGTGTAGATTTCCAGTTGGATGGTTCGAGCCTGGAGAATCTCGATTATTGGGTACAGACTTAGTGCAAGAGGCCTTAGATAAGGTCAAGATTATTCAGGAGCGACTTCGTGCAGCTCAGTCCAGGCAAAAGAGTTATGCCGACCGTAAGGTTCGTGATGTGGCATTTATGGTTAAAGAGAGAGTATTGCTTCGGGTATCACCCATGAAGGGTGTTATGAGATTTGGGAAGAAGATAAGTTGAGCCCTAGGTATATCAGGCCATTTGAGATTCTGGAGAGAGTGGGGGTGGCTTATAAACTTGTGATACCTCCAGGGTCATCCTTAGTTAATCCGGTATTCCATGTGTCTATGCTCCATAAATATCATGGTGACCCGTTCCACGTGTTAGATTTCAGCTCTGTCCAATTGGACAAAGACTTGACTTATGAGGAGGAGCCGGTGGCCATTTTAGACCGGCAAGTTCGTCAATTGAGGTCGAAAAGTTACCCTTTAGTTCGAGTGCAAAGGAAGGGTCATCACGTTGAGCCAGCTACTTGGGAGTCCGAGTTGGACATGCAGAGTAAATACCCACATTTGTTTCCCAATTCAGGTAATTTTCTATGTCCGTTCGAGGACTACGTGTGTTTTAGAGGTGGATATTGTGATTACCCAAAGGGTCATTTTATGAAAACAAACTTTATTCTAGGCTTACCAGCCCTAAAAAGACTAATTTTAATTACCTCGATTTGCGTGCACAGTCTGGGCGTGAAACCGAAAAAGTTTTATGTGAAAATATGAAAAACAGTAATTTCTAGAGTTACATTTTTGATTTAGTTGACTTTGGTCAACATTTTTGGTAAACGGACCCGAATCTATTTTCTGACGATCCCGGGAGGTCCGAAGTAAAATATGGGACTTGGGCGTATGTCCGGAATTGAATTCCGAGGTCCCAAGCCTTAGAAAAATATTTTTGAAGAAAATTGTTTTGCTGATTAATGTGATGACTCTAGGGGTCATTTTATGAGCTAAGACTTCATTCCAGGCTTATTAGCCTTAAAATGATTAATTTCAATTACCTCAAATTTGTGTGCGCAGTCCGGGCTTGAAACCGGAAAGCTTTTATGTAAAAATGTGAGAAATAGTAATTTCTAGAGTTAAAATTTGATTTTAGTTGACTTTGGTCAACATTTTGAGTAACTGACCCGGATTTGTGTTCCGACGATCCCGAGAGGTCCGCAGTAAAATATGGGACTTGGTGTATGCCCGGAATTTAATCCCGAGGTCCCAAGCCTTAGAAATCAATTTTTGAAAGAAAATTGTTATACTAATACACTCAAATTACACCTTAAAATAGTGTAAGCGGTTGATTGTCAAATATAATAACCCAAATAGGTTGGAGTCGAATCCACAGAGAACAATATGAAGGCGATTAGGAATGTAAGAGAATTATCACTTATCACGCAATGCCAAACACATAGATTTTTGTTGTGAATATATTATAACTAAATGCAAAAATATAAACTAACCTAGAAAGCAAGTAACATGATCAATGGAAACAAGTATGAATGCATCGGGAATTGCACTCAAGTAACGATCCAATGTATTTCACGATTTTACAAGTATGAGCGAGTTTATGTTAATTAGCCACTGATAATAATTCTTAATTAGCTTTTTCCAAAGACTAACAAGACTTCCTAATTGGATTATTCCTAACCCAATTAAGAGATTAAGCACACCCGGATTTGGCTACAAGTAGTTCAATCCCATTCCTAGGTAGAATCTATAAAATGATGGTTAAAGCCTCAAGTTCTTGTTAATTAATCTTTCTCAACCCCAAATTATCTTTTCCAAAATTAATTTGGAGTTAATGATTGAGTGTTAGGGTTAGCTAATCCTTTTGGAAACATTAAAGAACAAGAATAATTAAAATAACAATAACTCACTTCATAAATAACTAAAAATCATTCAATACATAAGCACAACAAGGTATTTAATCCACACTTTAAATATGAGTATTTCCATAAACAAGATTCAAGTGTTGGAAATAAATACTACACACTTAAATATTCAATACAAAGCAAGGAATGAAGAAATAAACATAAATGGGTAAAACAATCATTAACCACAAGCTTGAAATCTTCAAAACCCAAGTGTGTGTGCAAACCCTAGCTTTAAGACTTGTTCTTCTTTGTCTTCAAGACACAAAATTATGTTTTACATTGCCAAAGATACTGAAAATGTCTGCTAGGTCGGGTATATGTGGGTTTGGGATTGAGAAATTGTGATTTTACTATTCTATCCAGATCTAATGCCCGATGATCGCACCTGCAGAAGAATCCTCGCAGGTGCGGTTCCGCATAAGCGAAAACCCAATCGCATGTGCGTTTCCAAGTGAATTGAGCATTTTCCGCAGATGCAGACAAAATACCGCACCTGCGGTCCCCAAGTGCAGAATCCACTTCGCAGGTGCACTTTTATACAAATGAGCCTCCTTCGCAGGTGCGTTCAACAATCCGCAGGCGCGATGTCTCACATGCGACCAAACATCCGCAGATGCGGATTCACTAAAGGCTACTGCATCTTTTTCCATTCTTTTTGCTCAATTCAACTTCAATTCAAATCAAATCACTTAATGGAATCAACTTCTTGCAAATTGAACAATACAAACTATAAACAACCTCATGTTATCATAAAAAGGGTGCAAAGTCTAACGAAAAGAGGCTAACACGAGTGGTAAAATCACCACTCATCATATACTGAAATTTTAAAGGAAATAAAGAAATGATTATTGTTTGAACCCATTGGCATCGTATCTGTATTTTGGTTATGGAGCCCGGTACAGGTTTTATACATTGTGAAACTCGTACAGGTGAAATTTGATGACAATCGAAATTTATTTGACGGGAATTGGACGTCCGGTTGAGAAATAGTGAACTTTAAGTGTTCTTGAGAAAAATGATGAGTTTTGAGGTTTAATTCATAGTTTACATGTTATTTCATGATTTGATCGCACGAGCAAGTATGTATGATGTTTTTAGACTTGCATGCATGTTTGGTTTGGAGCCCTTAGGGCTCGGGTGAGTTTCGAGTAGGCCACAGAGTGTTTTGACACTTAGAAAAATAACTGGAAAACTTAAAAGTTGCAGGTTGCAAGTTCAAATCTCTGAACCCAGAAACGTGGCGTCGTTTAGAATTCCGCGGCTACGGATTGCATTCTGCCGCAGCGCCCGGAATTCCGCTAACCGCGGTGGTTGAAGCCAAAAATTCCGTCGCCTCGCCCCTTATTCCGCTGAAAGCAGTGGGGCAAGGCGCAGTATTCCGACGCAGTGGAATTTTACCGCTGGCAGCAGTGGTCTGGCCTGAGGCGTAGGTATAAATATGAGACTTTTCATTATTTTACTACTTTTCAAAAATAATAAAACTCTATAACTCAATAGGCGATTTCTCCAAAATATTTTCTTCTTTAAATCATTGGTAAATGATTTCTAACTTATCTCTTTCTATCCTTAACTACAATTTACAAGATTTCAACCTAGAATCTGAAAAATATCATGGTAGAATTAGGGATTTTTGAGAAAACTTAGGAAACCCATAATTTTTCAATAACGTTAATTCCTTTAACAATAATTAATGATATTAAACCCAATTATGATTAGATACAAGTGAGTTGAAGGCAATTTCTAAAGGAAAAGTTGTGATTGAGCAGTACGGGCCTGCTGAATTGAGGTAAGTGCTTGGTTTAACCTTGACTTGAGGGAATAGGTGTAACGACCCAGCCGGTCGTTTTGTGTGTTGGGACTCTATTCCCGTGAATGACTCTTTTCATAGCGGGTACTCGTACCTTATGATTTGTGTGGGCAGGTAGTTCGAGATTCAGAAGTGATTTGGCCAGTTCAGGAACACTTGGTTCCTGAAGGCAAGCTTATTTGGCTAATTTTGGTTCCAAGCAGCATTTTGAGCAAACAACCTCGGAATCAAGTTCTGATAGCTCCAGCATCTCCGGATGATGATTTCGGACTTGGGAGTGTGTTCGCCTTGGGTTTCTGAGGACCCGGGAGTATTTCGGCACCCGAATTGGAATTCAAGATTTCATAAGATTTAGAATTCAGCCTGGAATTGGACCTCATGATATCATGGTCCAAATGGAATTCCGGAACTGGAAATAGTTCCGTATAGTCATTTATGACTTGTTCTCAAAATTTGGGGTCATTCCGAGCAGTATAGACCCGTTCGGCGTATTGGTGAGCCATTTGAATTTTCTTGAAATCTTAAGATTGGAACTAAGGGGTTTTGTAGAGTGATTCCTAGTTTGGATGATGTTTAGAGTGTTCTGGGAGCTCGAGCGAGTCCGTCATATGATAAGGGGTTTTGGAGAGTGATTCCTTGTTTGGATGGTGTGACCGCACCGGCGGTCCATGAGCTGCAGGCGCGAGGCTCGCTCCAGCGGAAAATCATCGCAGGCGCGGCTCCAGCCGCAGGAGCGGCCTTCCTCTCGCAG
Organism: Nicotiana undulata; assembly: GCA_005239495.1. Classification (NCBI taxonomy): domain Eukaryota; kingdom Viridiplantae; phylum Streptophyta; class Magnoliopsida; order Solanales; family Solanaceae; genus Nicotiana; species Nicotiana undulata. The sequence goes on along the minus strand of ML253601.1, from coordinate 59,046 downwards.
GCGCGGCTCCTTCTGCAGGAGCGGCCTTTCTTCTGCAGGAGCGGCTCCGCAGGTGAGACTTTTCCCCAGGGCCCAGGCCATCGCAGGCGCGACCACTTTTCCACAGGTGCGAGTCCGCACCTGCGATCCAAAATCCGCAGGCGCGACCTCCCCAGGGCCCAGGCCTTGTCGAAGGTGCGACCCTTTTTCCGCAGGTGCGAGTCCGCACTTGCGATCCAAGGGTCGCAGGGGCGGAAACTGCTGACCAGTCCTGTAAAAAGCCTTATTTAGTGAATTTTCTTCCCAAACACAATTTTTCCTCCATTGTTGCACACCCCAAGAGCTCCAGAGCAGTGATTTCGGCCTAGTTACTCAGGTAAGTTATTCTTTGTCTTCCCGCATGTTCGTTACTTCAATTCTTGAAGAATTCCACTTCCATAATCCATTAGAATTCATAAGAAATGTTGGGAAAAATAGAGGATTTTGAGAAAAATTGAATTTCTGATTTTTGGGTCGTTATAGGATGATTAATTGAGTTC
>ML253601.1:18553-57952 GCA_005239495.1 Nicotiana undulata | reverse complement strand
GATACTCACTGGGTACATATTTGTTTATATGTACTCATGATGCACTTTCTTTTCTTTTCTGCACTTGATTGTGCAAGTGTTGAGGTTGGTCCGTCTGGTCGTCCGTCTGCTGATAGATACTGATCGCGGTGTCGCTCCATACGGTGAGCTGTCTTCTTGGCGTTATCCTGACAACACCTTTGGAGCCTTCTAGTTTCATTTTGCTCAGTCTTTTGTTCCAGGCTGCGACTTGTATCTTTGTATATATATATTTCAGTTGTTGTATCTATGTAGCCGCCCGTTGACACTGTGACACTAGTCCTGGCACACACTTGTTGTATTTATGTCGGGTTTCGGGGTTGTATATATTTGGCCTGGATGTGGCTCAGCTTGTATCTACGGCCTTACCTCATATCGTTGTTATATTCCGCATTTTATTTGTTATAAATTGTAAACAACTAGAATATCGAGTTCTGGGGTAGTATCTCCTAAGGATTTATATGTTGGCTTTCCTAACCTCGTTGTTAGGTGCTATCACGACTTGAACCGGGTTTGGGTTGTGACAATAGGAATCTCTAACCTAAATGTTATGTGAATTGCAGGTGTGCGGTGTATAGTTTTGGGTGACGAGTATCTATGCACTACCAAATTTATTGTTTATCATGATCTCTTTCCCATCCCCAATTACTAACATCCCTTTTGTCGGGGGAGATACATCTTTTATATAAATGTAGGTGGTTTCATAGCAGGTAGCTCAGCCCGCCGTTAGTGGTGCCTCCTCTTCATCTCTTCAGCAGTTTTGGTGAGCCCCTCTTCTTCTCGGGGCCGCGTGTGGATTATACCTTTCTCTTTTGCTAATGTTGTAAAGGTATAGTCGGGGCCTTGTTGCCGGCAAGTTATGTAAAACTCCTAGAACTCTTAGAGGCTCTGTAGATGCTGTGTGGGTTATATATATATATATATATATATATGTATGTATATTTTGGGCGATAGTTGTACTCACACGTAATTGTGGATCGCATAAGAAACATTGTATGTAACTTGTATGTTTTGGGATTATCTATTGTTGAAATCTAAAAAAGGAAAATGGAATAACATTGTAAATTGTACTTTGAATCTAAACTAGCTAACTCATATGGAATAATGTACATTATGAACACGGGGTAATATGATGGGTGAAACAGCTTGAACAACATCCCACTCAGATGAATAGATCAAGGTTACATAAAGTTCAAGCAGAAATGATCAAGTACCTTGCAATAGAGGAGGAGTTTTGGAAGCAAAAATCTGGAATGAATTGGTTCAAAGAAGGGGACAGGAACACAAAATTCTTCCATATCCAAGTCAAGGGTCGAAGGAAAAGGTTGAATATCAAGGGAATAAAAGGCAGTGATGGAAACTGGATTGAAGAGGAAGGGCAAATTGCAGAAAAAGAAGTGGAGTTTTACAAAGAACAATTTTGTGAGAACATAGTCCCTACTGATTTTCTTATAATATATCATGTACCATGCTTGGTGGATACGGAACAAAATGAGAAGCTAATTAGTCAGCCCACAATAGAAGAAGTGAAACAAGCAGTGTATGGATTGAATGCAGAATCAGTAGGGGGACCTGATGGATTTACAGGTGCTTTCTATCATTCATGCTGGGATATAGTTGGAGAGGATATCTATGCAATGGTACTGTCATTCTTCAGTGGACAATAATTACCAAAGTGTTTTACACACACAAACTTGGTTCTACTGCCTAAGAAGAGAGAAGTAAGTACCTTTTCTGATATGAGGCCTATCAGCCTTAGTAATTTCATAAATAAGATCTTCTGGATGGTGATTCATGAAAGGCTGGTAGGACTACTACCCAATCTGATTTCAGAAGAACACGCGGGTTTTGTAAAGGGGAGAAGCATAGTAAAAATGTGTTATTAAGACAGGAGATCATCAAAGATATAAGGATTCGAACCAAGTCAGGTCCTAATGTGGTCATTAAGCTCGATATGACAAAAGCGTATGATAGACTTTCTTGGTTGTTCTTGACTAAAATGCTGAGAAAACTGGGATTTTCAGAGAGATTTATTGGCATGGTATATGATATAGTAGGAAATAACTGGTACTCTGTACTTGTCAATGGCCAACCGCATGGTTTTTTTAAATCATCAAGAGGGGTTAAGCAAGGTGATCCACTATCACCCACGCTGTTTATACTAGCTGTAGAAGCTCTATCAAGAGGACTAAATGCCCTGCACTTAAATCACAATTTTAGAGGATTTGGTCTGCCTAAGTGGAGTCCAAAAATAAACCACCTAGCTTATGCAGATGATACGATCATATTTTGTTCATCTGATATCATGTCTCTTAGGTTGGTTATGGAAGTATTACATGCGTATGAAATGGCATCTGGATAGCTTATGAACAAAAGTAAATTTGCAATCTACATGCATCACCTAGTAAACATTGAGGTGATTGGAAAGGTAGAAAGGATTACAGGGATAGCAAGCCAGGAATTTCCATTTACATACCTAGGATGTCCAATCTTTTATGCTTGAAGAAAAATGATATACTATCAAGGTCTGATCAATAAGGTGCTCGACAAGCTACAAAACTGGAAGGGCAAGCTTCTATATATAGGACGGAGGGCTGTGTTGATTACAAATATACTGCAAAGTATACCAATCCACCTCTTATCTGTTGTTAATCCTCCAAATAATGTAATCAACAAGTTGCATAAAATCTTTGCAAAAAATTTCTGGAGCAGCTCAATAGGAGGCAATAGTAGGCATTGGGCTTCATGGACTACATTGTGCATGCCATGTGAGGAGGGAGTAATTGGGTTTAGGTCACTTCATGATATATCAAAAGCATTGTTCTGTAAACTATGGTGGAATTTCAGAATAAAACCAAGCTTGTGGAGTTTGTTTGTGTGTCAAAAATACTGCAAGAAACTCAATGCAGTCATTGTACCTTGGAGGAGGGGATCTTACATATGGAGGAAAATGTTAGAATGCAAAGATATCATCGAGCATCAGATCATCTGGAAGCCAAAAATGGGCTCATCTTTGTTTTGGTATGATAATTGGACAGGATTGGGAGCATTGTACTTTCTTGTGCCAAAAGATTTTGGAATAGATGAGACCATTTAGAATGTTTGGGAAATGGTAGAAAATGGAGCCTGGAATATGCATCGACTGTTAGAGACATTACCAGAGGAGTTAGCTATGCACATTGTAGAAAGATACCACCTCTAGTACAGGAAATTGTTCTTGATACTCCCTACTGGATGTTGAAAACAAAGGGTCACTTTACTGTTAAGTCTGTCTGGGATTACCTTAGAAGGAGGAATGATCCAAGAATTGCGTATAAGATGATTTGGGTAAAGAGCCTCCTATTTAAAATAGATTTCTTTATGTGGAAGGTTTGGAGAGAAAAACTACCTCTTGATGACTTTATGAGAAGATTAGGCTACTGTATGCCTTCCAAATTTTGGTGTTGTGCAGAACCCAAAGAAGAAACCAGGTACATTTATTCTTCTCATCAATAGCAGCTAAAACAGTGTGGAAATACTTTCTGGGAAAAGTAGGAATAGCTTTGGAGGGATTAAATATGCATCAAGCTATAACCAAGTGTTGGACAGCACATGTACTCCCAAGAATTAAGCCAGTAATGCAGGCTTTACCATCGTGTATTGTCTGGGAATTGTGGAAGAGGAGAAACAGCTTAAAATATGGAGAAATTGTATCTGTAAATAGGGTCATTTACCAAGTTTCTACAACTCTTCAATACTTGGTACAAATAAGAAAGCCTGGGATTCTTGCACCTCACAGATGGCATGAGGTACACACCAAGATTGAAAGTGGATAAGGTAATATGGGATTTGCCAATGGAAGGATGGATTAAGGTGAACATGGATGGAACATCTAGAGTAAATCTGGGGAGATGTTCAATTGGCTTTAGTGTGAGGGATAAATTTGGTGATTTAAGGTATGCACTAGGAATGGAAATTGCGGAAGGCTCTAACAATGATGCATAGGCAGTAGCAATTGTGGAAGTTTTAAGGTTGTGTAAGGCATAGGGATATTCAAATATATGGCTACAAATAGACTCCTTACTCATGAAGAACATAATAGATGGAAACTGGAAACCTCCATGGGGAATAATTGAGTAGGTTGAGGAGATAATGCAGTTAATGGAAGAATTCCATATAAGGGTCTCTCACATCTTCAGAGAATGAAACAAATTGGTTGATCACTTGGCAAATTATGCATTGGATGTAGGCTGGATTGAGTGCAATGATTTCTGGCAGTTAGACTCACAAGGTAGAAGGATTTTGAACGAAGATAAGCTCCAATGTCCATACCTACATGTGAAAGTGGAAAGAAATTAAGGGGATCTGGAGTCAAAATGGAAGAAATGAAAGCAGGAAGAGATCCTCACCATTTTATTCAAATCCTAAGGGAGGAGAATAAGATTGTGAATAAGATTACAAATAATTTTTTATTTTTTGCAGGTTCTCATTATATGCAATGGTTATATTCTATAATGGAAGTCCAGTTGGTAGTATTAGTGTCATGCATTCATCCCACTGGATGGACATTACAGATAAACTGTTGCATTTTAACATGAGAATGCCCAAAGCAGTTCAGCAGCTGGAGAAGAGGTCACTTACAAAGAACTAGTTATAGAAAATGGGTGTTTATCAATTCACCAAAACATAGATCACAAAGAGGGAAACATATCAATAGGATGAAAAGACTGTCCAAAAAGCTTAAGAGAATTGGACAGCCTAAATTGGTTGACCTAAACATAAGAACACTACCCAGAATGTCTAATAGAATTGGCAACAGGAAAGGGAGCTGCAACAGGATGTATGATGTGTGATGTACTAATGTTCTATTTTGTAAAGAAATATTTTTTTATAGGAAGGGCAATGCAAATAGGCAATGGTACAGCAAAAGGAAGGATCACAAAACAAAGGAAAAATTAGAGAATAGTGCCCAGAATGCTTAATAGAATTGGGCACTTAGAAAAGAAAAAGATGTCCAAAATTCCTAAGAGAAATGGACATCATAAACTGAAGATAAAGACATACTGGGGGGGAGGTAGAAGACGCCAATTTGTATTAGGAATCGATGCTGAGTTGAGGAGGATTTATAGGGATACAGGGAGTCAGGCACGTGGGGTTATAAATTCGAATGAAAAGAGGAGAGAAGAGATAGGAAATAGGGTCCAGAAGCAGGGCGAATTTAAAGAAATAAACTACAAAAGGAATCAGTTGCAAATATGGAGTATGAAGGATATAAGGATATATGGGGCATGAAGTTAGGGATCACATAGGGAATCTTAAGGATAACATGACAGGAAAAACAAGGACGGGGGAGAAGATAAAGAAGGTAGTAACAAGAACATTATGGATGGAGCTGAAATCTTAGCAAAGTCAATATCATCAAATCTATTTGGAGGAGATGGTGTTGACAAATATTTTCACTAACAATGTTTTCTTTTTTGCAGGAAATGGTAATGTACTCATACCTTGCCTCCTATTACGACTTCTATGGCCGGTATTAGCCCATTGTGTTCAGCCCCTTGAAGAACGAAAAGAGGCAGGCACACTGTAGTTCAAGCATTGTCGCGCACGGGTACTGGAGATGTATCAAGGGCAAGTTGGCTCATGTATGGAATAAATCCTAATTACATATATCTTATACAATGGATGGACTATCACAACATTCAAGTGACTACACACATAACAAAGGGACAGGACACGACAAAGGAGGCAAAGACAGCATTGCTGGACTATCCACAACTTCAGCATGTCCTTTTTGGCAACTTTATGCGGAAAATCTGAGAACAATATGGGCTAATACCCATACTGGACTATTTTATTAGACAACTCAAGAAAATCCTCAAGCAATGGATACAAGAAATAAGCAATGGAAGGCTCCCAAAAGCATGAACAAAGACAGTGTATATTCATGGATAATACATTATTTTTACAGAAGTTTGAGTTGTTTGAGGATAATATGGTGGCGATTGGAACATGGGGCGGTAGTGCAAGAATATGAGGTACAATGGAACAATAGAATACACAGGACTGGAGGCAGCACCAAGGTCAGAAACGTTGAGCACCGGTCGCCAACATGGAGTACTAGTCGGTTATGTTTGGGAAATAGGCTATTCGTGCAACTAAAGGAATTCATATCATATGAGATATTCATGAAAGTATATTGGCTAGTTATGGCCATTATTCAGTGGAGTCATGGAACAAATGGGTTTTTACATTTCATTAGGTTAGGTTTTATAGTTTTGGACAGATTACTAAATGCTATAAGCATGTCTCTATGTGAGATCAAGTTTGGGCATGACAAACCCAAATTTGGTAGTAAGTTCTATGTAATTTTATTTCATATCGTCCTACTAATAGTAGGACACAATGACACTTTGTTATTTAGATTTTATATAAATAAAAACTAGCCCTAGGCTCTTCCTAGTGGATTGCCAAAAAACAAGTTTGACTTTTTATGAATTTGACTCCAGAACGAAGTTTTGATGGTTTCGTTAGGTCAAGAAGGTGATTTTAGACTCGGGCGTATGCCTGGATTTGCATTTGAATATTTCTAGAATGTTTCGACACAAGTTGGCGAAAATTGGAAATTTGGAAGGTTTGGAAAATTTATAAGTTTGATCGGAAGTTGACTTTGAGGATATCGAATTCGGATAGTGGTTCTAGAAATTAGAATAGGTTCGTCATGTCATTTGGGACTTGTGTGAAAATTTTGGGTTCATTCTGGGATGATTTGATACGTTTCGGCGCGAGTTTTGGAAATTTGAAAGTTCAAGTTCATAGATTTCAATTTGAGGTGTGATTCATCGTTTTGATATTTTTATATGTGTTTTGAGGCATCGAGTAGGTTCATGTTATATTATAGGACTTGTTGGTATGTTTGGACGGGGCCCCAAGGGGATCGGGCGTGTTTCGGAGTGGTTTCGGGTCATTCTTCTTCATTTTGGGAACTGTTGTGTTCTGCTATTTTCTGGTGTTCCGGTCCTTCACCGCGTTCACGTGGAAAGTGTTGCAAACGCGTAGCGTATTCTGATGGCAACAGCAAATTTTCTTTGCGATAGTGAAGTATGTTCTGCGTTCGCATAGAGTTGGGGAAAGTCCTCTTCGCGTTCGCGTATGGAGGATCGCGTTCGCGTAGTGTTGAGGTTGGCAGCTGGGAATTTGAGCATTCTTCTATGCGATCGCATAAGGTTTGTAGCGTTCGCGAAGCTTTGGCAACTATTATTCATCGCGTTCGCGTGGGGTGTATAGAGAACGCGTATGGTCTTTTGTCGCGGTATGAGTTTTACTCACCGCGAATGCGATGAATTTCCAGCGTTCGCGAAAGATGAGGCCTGGGCGGATTATAAAATACTCTATTTCGAGGGTTTCGGCCATTTTTGCATTTTGGGAGCTATGGAGCTCGGATTGAGGCAATTCTTGAAGCAATTTTAACCATATGGATTGGGGTAAATGTTATCTACTCGGTTTTTATTATATTTTGTGTATCTATCTTCGATTTTAACTATTGTACTGTGGATTTAAAGAGGAAAATTGGGGGTTTTGGTCTAAAGTTTCATAATATGAATTTTTAAGATTTGAACATCGAATCCGAGTCGGATTTGAGTGAAACTAGTATGGTTGAACTCGTAATTGAATGGGTTGTCGGATTTTGTGAGTTTTGTCAGGTTTCGAGGTGTGGGCCTGGGTTGGTCTTTGGTCCAGTTTCGAGCTTTGATTCTAGATTCGATCGTTTATGATCGGTATTGGTTCCTTTAGCATTGTTTGATGTATTTGAACTGTTGTTGGTCAGTTTTGAGCCGTTTGGAGGTGGAACGTGTGGGATGTCATCTTTGGAGCATCGCTTGGCTTGATCAGTATGAGTATTGGCTTGTTCGAGGTAAGTAACTCTTCTAAACTTAGTGCTGGGGGTATAAAACCTAGCAATACGTGTTAAGTGAGTATTAAGGTAACTCACATCCTAGGTGACGGACGTGTGGGCGTGCACCCTGTGAATTGGTACTCTGAGGTTCCCATGGCACTGTATAGTGGCCCTATCTTGTTGTTATCTGTGTCTCCACCATGTGATATAGGTATTGAGTTGTCATCCATGTTAGATATCATGTTTAGACTCATGTCGATACTATTTGGACCCACTGAGGTCATTTCTGTTGTGGAGTTATATTCTTTCATTGTTTTATATACTTAGTCATACGCACTCATATGCATATCATATCTCAGTCTCTGTTGTTATTCATTGATACATCACATCATAATTTATTTTGGGCTAGTTTCATGACATTGTGAGCCCGAGAGAGAGAGAGAGAGAGAGAGAGATAGAGAGAGAGAGAGAGAGAGAGAGAGAGAGAGAGAGAGAGACTAGAGAGATTGATGATTGAGTGAGGCCAAGGGCCTGATCATGAGGGTATTTACGATTGATTCTGAGGGCCTGATTGTGAGGATATTTATTAGTTAGGCTGAGGTCCTGATTGTGAGGATATTTATGGGATCGGGCTGCACGCTGCAGCATGTTTATTTATGGGATCGGGATGCACGCCGAAGCATGTTTATTTTTGGGAGAGGGTTGCACGCCGCAACATGTTAGTAGATTTATGCCATGATTAGCTTGATATAGTGCTTAGGCTGAAGGAGCCCCTCCGGAGTATATACACACCCCTAGTAAGCACAAGTATCTACTGAGTGATGATTGCCCGAGGGGTTGTATATGAGTTATGCTTAACCAGAGTTACTGGAAGGACTGAGTGAATTGATACTCTGAGAGCATGCATAAGGTTTTTGTTTACCTTGAAAATGGTAATTACAATTATATTTGATTATGTGGTTCTAAAAATATGTGATTTATTTTAATGCTAGTTGTTAAGCAATAGATTATAAGTGTGTGTAAAACGAATGCGATGTAAAAATGATATGAAATCGAAGATAGGAAAACCAGATTACCTCAAGCTGGGGGTTCCGAGCTGGCCGAGATAGGTCCTCAAGGTCGAGGCTCGGGGTCAGCAATGGGCGATCGATGAAGCTGTAACAATTTTATGGGCCTCGAATGAGGCTATCTATGATCAATGATGGATAATAAATGAAGAACAATCAATGAAATACAATAAATGTAAGTAATAAATCAGTAAAGAGACAATAGATGATGTTTGAGTTAGAGAGCAGAGAATGTTCTTGTGCCTTGTATTGAATATTGTGTGTGCAAAAAATGATAAGGGTCCCCTTTATATAGGAGGGGAAATCCCCAACATAGTACATAAGCATTTATTACAAAGGTATATAGCCGATACAGCTATTTAATATCACGGTACGGACTTGTACTATTCTTTGCAAACTTGGTCGCCTTCGCCCTCGTTCCGCTTACTCACGACAGTCCTCGACCTGCACCACCCCGAGGCCGAACATAAGGAAAACTCGGGGTCTGGCCTCGAGCCGTACCTCGAACCTTCTGCGGATGGGCTACGAAATGCCATAATCAATATAAAATTGGTCTCTCCGATTTTAGCCGTATACAGATAGTCCTCGCGTTTCTTAGAGTGGAATGATAAGAAACGGCTTTGACCTTGATTTTATCGATCCTCTCGTGATGACTTATTGCTTGTGACGTAAGCTTTCGAAGCGGTTGAAACATCTCGTCGGTTCGTCTCCCTAGTAGCATTGAATTATATCGCCGGTCCATTTTCCCAAAAGCGTTGATTGCTATGTCGATCAGTTTCCCCTAGAGCATTGATTGCGCTGTCAGTTACGCTATCGTCCCTATAAATGAGGGATTGTTTGAACCAAAACTTTACTCATTCTTTCTTCAACAGACTTTAATCCTTTCCCTTCTCTACATTCTTCTCCAAACGCTTATTTTTATTGTTCAACCTGTGGTCATACAGCAACAACTTTGTCAGTTATGCCTTGGCCTTTCAAAGCTCTTCCCCACTGAGTGGGGTTATACTGAGTTGTTGTTGTTGTTGTTGTTTTTGTTGTTGTTGTTGTTGGCCCGAAATAGTGAGAGATGGATGCTAAATGTTTTCCGTATTGGAAGATATGCAGTCCTTACACCAATGCTCGTCTCTCTTAACTTCAACCTGGTGTATGTAACGACCCGGTCCGTCGTTACGTAGAACCTGCAATATAATTATTGTTATTGGCTTGTCATAGGTTGGTTATTCTGTTATTGATGTGTTAGAGTTGATAGGCTTTAAATCTGAATGGTTAAAATGAGAATTCAGTCACTTGGTCTTTAAAAATAGCCTTGAAGTTAGGAAAGTCAACTGAGAGTTGACTTATTGGTAAATGACCTCGCAATGCGAAATTTATGGCTCGGATAGATTTGTTAGGTACTTTGGGACTTAGGAGTGTGTTCAGAATAATTTTGTGGTGTCCGGTGTAGAATTAGGCTTGAATTGGCGAAGTTAGTTTTTGGCGATTTCTGGTCGGCAGTGGAAAATAGGCTATCGGGGTCAGAATGGAATTCCGACAATTGGAACATGTTCGTAATGTCATTTTGGATGTGACTGCAAAATTTCAGATCAATCGAAGTTATTTTGGATAGTTTCGGTATCATTGGTGGATTTTAGAAATATCAAAGTTCTTAAGCTTGAATCCGGTGTGATTTTGGTATTTTGATGTTAATTTTAGTGTTTTGAGAGTGAAACTAAGTTTGAATGATCATATGTGACGTGTTAGTATGTTTAGTTGGGGTCCCGAGGGGCTCGGGATTGATTTCAAATGGTTAACGGAAAGTTCAGAGTTAGAAATTGCAGCAAAACACTGCTGGTGTGGAATCACAGTGATTTCCGCACCTACGGAAGATTGACCACAGGTGCGGGTCCGCAGGTGCGGAGAGGTCACAGGTGCGGTTAGGGGACCGTAGCTGCGGTCTCGTAGATGCGAGTAAGTGGGTCGCAGGTACGGAAACCCTGGGCAGGTATAAATTAAACTTTCTGCGGCCCTAACATAGTTTTACACCATTTTTGTACGGAAGAGAGCTATTGAGGCGATTTTTGAAAGGGAAAATCAGTGTTCTTCATTGAGGTAAGTATTTTGATCATTAAAACTCAATTATAGGTGATTAAGGAGCATAATCTCAGTGTTTAATTCATGAAAATCAGTAGAAAATGTGGGTTTAGGGCTTGCGATTATGAGACCTTTAGGAGTCGATTTGAGGGGTCAAACGAACTCCGATTTTAGTGTTCTTTATATGTACGGACTCGTGAGGGGACGAAGAAAATTTTGGCATAAAAATATCTGAGTTTCGGGATGCGAGTCTGGGGGTCGGGTGTTGACCGAATTCGGAGTTTTGAGATAAATTCGATATTTTTCAATTGGAATTTATTCCTTGAGCATAATTTGATGATAAAAATCTGAACTTGGTAGATTTGGAGCATCCGGAAGTTGATTCGAAAGTCAAACGCATTGTGAAGTAATTTCGGGCTAGTTTGAGGTAAGTAATGTCTTTAAATCCTGTCCTGAGGGTATGAAACCCCAGACTATGCACCCTTTCACGGGTTTTGAAATGCAAAGGTTGATACTTTGGAGATATATTCCTTACTTAGGCGACTATTGAGTTGCGAAACGGATTTCTAAAGCTTATTTCCAATAGTACTATATATATACTTGATATGATTTGGGCTGTAAGCCATGTTTGGGGCCTAGTGCCGACTTGTTTACCCCTTGGGGGTTGTGTTTACTATATTTTCCTCACTTATATGTTATGACTTTACACTCAGCCATTTCCTGATAAATTACTTTGACACTCGAAGTATTTTGATACTAATTATTGGGAAAAAAAATGAAACACTATTTTGGGTCGAGAACCCGGTATGTTTAAGGCCTAAGGGAAAATTGAGAGTGTCTGACTGAGTGAGGCTTTCAGGCTTATATTGTGAGGAAGCTTTCAGGCCTTATATGACGGAGGCTTTCAGGCATATATTGTGAGGAGGCTTTCAGGCCTTATATGAGGGAGTCTTTCAAGCCTATATTGTGAGGAAGCTTTCAGGCCTTATATGAGGGAGGCTTTTAGGCCTTATGTTGTTATAGCGCTTGGGTTGTAAGAGCCCTTCCGGAGTCTGTACACACCCCTAGTGAGCGCAGGTACCTATTGAGTGATGATTATTGCCCGTGGGGCTGATACTGAGTGATGATTATTGCCCGCATGGCTGATACTTAGTGATGATTATTGCCTAATGGGTTGATACAGAGTGCTTGTGAGGATGCCTGATGGGCAATTGTTATGAGAAATGATTTTGGCCCGAGGGGCAATTTTATGATGTTTTTTGCTGAGTTTTTTAACTATGATTTACGTGGTTTTCAAACTGGTTTTTACTGAGAATTTTACTGAGATATACTGATATTACACTTATTTCAAAGGATTTCTGGAAACTGATTTCGAGCTTATGTATTTGATGAATACTACCTGGTGACTTGGTATTTTATTGGCTTTTGTGAAATTGTGTATCTGTACTGTGTGTTTTATAATTCTCAGACTGTGATTTATTTTCATTACTACTGAGTTGGCGTACTCATAAAGACTCCTTAGGCCTCGGTGCACAGATCCAGGTACCGATTTGGAGCAGTAGTTGCCTTGTTCGTTAGCAGCAATTCACGGGATTGCGAGGTAGCTATCCAGCGTCCACAGCTTCTCCATTTCCCTTCCTCATTTAGTTTTGGCATTTGATTCAGAGACATATATTATAGTTTTAGCAGAGTTAGATTTATTTATTCTTAGATGCTCATGACTATTGATTCCAGTATTGGGAGGTTTTGTTAGTTTTTTTTTAGACTATTATTGGGGCGTTAAGATCCAAATAATTTATTTTATTTCTATGTTGTTGTTTATCATTGAATTGTGAACTATTATAAAAGAACCAATGCGTAGTAAAGTGATGGTTGGCTAGCCTACTTCTACGATAGGCGCCATCACGGCCTGTTAGTATTTCTGGTCGTGACAAGTTGGTATCAGAGCACTAGGTTACATAGGACTAAACGATCATGAGCAGGTTTAGTAGAGTCTTGTGGATCGGTACGGAGACGTCTGTACTTATCTTCGAGAGGCTGCAGAACTCTTAGGAAACATCTCCATTTTTCTTGAACTCTTTCGTTCCAATCTATTGATTCTTGAAATCTAAACTTACGTTGTTTCATTCACTCACAGATGGTGAGGATACGCAATACCGATCAGGGTGAGCAGACACCAGCCAGACCCACAAGGGGTCGGGGCCGTTGTAGATTAGGGGACCAGTTTGCGCAGCAGTCAGGACAGTACCCCAGGATCCCCCTATCGTTCAGGATCAGGTTGCCGCCGATGGTGCTCCAGCGGGACAGGCTCAGGAACCGGTAGTGCCTATTGTTATTCCGGGTCTTCAGGAGACCCTGGCTCAGATATTGACGGTGTGTTCCAGTTTAGCTCAGGAAGTCGCTATGTCTACTACTTCCACTGCAGCTCAGGCCGCGGGAGGCAATTAGACTCCAACTGCCCGGACACCTGAGCAGATTGTACGGGGTATTCAGACACTGGGAGAAGCCCCAGCTCTGCCGGTTGTCCCAGTCCAGGATTTTGTCGTTCCAGCTATGCCCGAGGACGAGCAGCGTAGACTGGAGAGGTTCAGCAGACTTAAGCCTCCGACTTTCAGCAGCACAGAGGGTGAGGATGCCCAAGGTTTTCTGGATAAATGCTAGAGGATACTACGTACTGCGGGTATTTTGGAGACCAGTGGGGTCTCGTTTGCTACATTCCAGTTTGCTGGTGCTGCTTTTACTTGGTGGGAGTCATTCAAGAGGCATAGGCCGGTTGGTTCAGCACCACTCACTTGGCAGCAGTTCTCCACGATCTTTTTGGAGAAATATGTTCCTCAGTCCCACAGAGAGGAGCAGCGTAGACAGTTTGAGCAGTTGCACCAGGGAGAGTTGTCAGTTACTCAGTACGAGATGAGATTTTCTGAGTTTGCTAGACATGCTTTGGAGATTGTCCCTACTCATAGGGAGAGGATTAGGAGGTTTGTAGATGGTCTTACTTATCAGCTTCGGATCTTGATGACCAGAGAGATAGTGTCTGGAGCTACATTTGAGCAGGTTGTTGACATTCCTCGGGATATTGAGTCGGTTCGTAGGCAAGATCGTGAGGAAAGAGAGGTCAATAGGCCTCAGGGATCAGGTAACTTCAGGGGTTCCCCTTCTAGAGGGCAGTTTCAGCACAGTAGAGGTCATCCATTTAGACCTCCACAGCCAGTTCGTCCAGCTTACAGTGGTGTATCTTTGGGGCAGGGTCCTCGCAATTCTTAGAGCTCCGCTCGGGCATCATCTTATCAGGTCTATTCTATGCATGTTTCGTCTGGTGGTCATCAGGGTGACAGAGGTTCTCGTCCGTTTTCATCTCCGGCTTCAGGTAGTTGTTATGAGTGTGGAGAGTTCGGACATGGGTGGAGGTAGTGTCCCCGTCGTCTTAGTAGTTCATCCCAGTAGAGGGTCCAGCCCTCGGCTTCAGCCCCAATCACTTCACCACCTACCCAGGCCACTAGGGGTGGTGGTCAGGCAGCTAGAGGTCGTCCTAGAGGGGGAGGTCGAGCAGGTGGAGGCCAGCCACATATTTATGCACTTCCGGCTAGGCTTGATGCTATGGAGTCAGATGTGGTGATTACAGGTACTATTTCAGTTTGTCACAGTGATGCTTTGGTTTTATTTGACCCTTGTTCCACGTACTCTTATGTCTCATCCTATTTTGCTCATTTTCTGAATATGCCTCGTGAGTCTCTAGTTACTTCGGTTCATGTTTCGACTCCGGTGGGCAATACTATTGTTGTGGACCGTGTGTACCGGTCGTGTCTTATATCTATTTTGGGTCTGGAGACCCGAGGGACTTGATGTTACTCAGTATGGTCGATTTTGATGCGATTCTGGGCATGGATTAGTTATCCCCATGTCATGCGATTCTTGATTATCACGCTAAGACCGTTACCTTAGCTATGCCCGGAATTCCAAGAGTTTAGTGTAGAGGGTCTATAGAGCATGTACCTAGCAGAGTGATTTCTTATTTAAAGGTCAGCGTATGGTTGAAAAAGGGTGTGAATCTTATCTTGCTTTTGTGAGGGATGTTAGTAGTGAGACTTCATTTATTGAATCTGTTCCCGTAGTCCGTGATTTCCGGATGTCTTCCCTACAGACCTGCCAGGCATGCCAATTGACAGGGATATTGATTTTGGTATTGACCTGGTGCCAGACACTCAGCCTATCTCTATTCCACCTTACCGCATGGCACCAGCGGAGTTGAAAGAACTGAAAGAGCAGCTTCAGAAACTCTTAGATAAGGGGTTCATTCGGCCGAGTGTTTCACCTTGGGGTGCATCGGTGTTGTTTGTGGGAAAATAAAAGGCTCCATGCATATGTGTATTGATTATAGACAGCTGAATAAGGTTACGGTGAAGAATCGTTATCCTTTGCCTCGTATTGATGACTTATTTGATCAACTTCGGGGAGCTAAGGTGTTCTCCAAGATTGACTTAAGGTCTGGGTATCATCAGCTGAAGATTCGCGATTCTGACATTCCGAAGACTGCTTTCAGGACCAGATATGGTCATTATGAATTCCTGGTTGTGTTATTCGGGCTGACCAATGCCCTAGCCGCGTTCATGCAATTGATGAATAGTGTGTTTCATCCCTACCTTGATACTTTCGTCATTGTGTTCATTGACAACATCCTGGTTTATTCCCGCAGCCAGGAAGAGCATGCTCAGCACTTGAGAATTTTCTTACAGAGGTTGAGAGAGGAGAAGCTTTATGCAAAATTCTCTAAGTGTGAGTTTTTTCTTGGTTCAGTGGCTTTCTTGGGGCATGTGGTGTCTAGTGAAGGTATTCAGGTTGATCTGAAGAAGATTGAGGCGGTTCAGAGTTGGCCCAGACTGTCTTCAGCCACAGAGATTCGGAGTTTCCTCGGTTTGGCGGGTTACTATCGTTGCTTTGTGGAAGGATTCTCTTCTATTGCTTCCCCTCTGACCAGATTGACCCAGAAGGGTTCTCCCTTCAGATGGTCCGACGAGTGTGAGGGGAGCTTTCAGAATCTCAAGTCAGCGTTGACCACAGCTCCGCTATTAGTGTTGCCTACTGGTTCGGGATCTTATACGGTCTATTGTGATGCTTCTAGAGTTGGCTTGGGAGCGGTATTGATGCAGGACGGTAGGGTGATTGACTATGCGTCTAGACAGTTGAAGGTGCACGAGAAGAATTACCCAGTGCACGATCTTGAGTTAGCTGCTATTGTTCATGCCTTAAAAATTTGGCGGCATTATTTGTGTGGAGTGTAGTGTGAGATTTACATCGATCATCGTAGCTTGCAGTATCTGCTAAGGCAGAAAGACTTGAATTTGCGACAGAGCAGATGGTTGGAGCTTCTCACGGACTATGACTTGACTATTTTGTATTATCCGGGGAAGGCCAATGTGGTGGCCGATGCCTTGAGTCGCAGAGCCGAGAGTTTGGGAAGTCTAGATTACCTTTCAGCAGCAGAGAAACCTTTAGCCCTTGACGTTCAGGCTTTAGCGGGTCAGTTAGTGAGATTGGATTTGTCAGATCCTCCACGGGTGGTAGCTAGCATGGCTTTCCGGTCTTCCTTATTTGATCAGATTGAGGCACGGAAGTATGATGACCGACACTTGTTAGTTCTTCAGGATAGAGTTCGTCGGGGTGATGCCAGAGATGTGACTATTGGTGATGACGATGTTATGAGGATGCAGGGCCGTATTTTTGTGCCCAATGTAGAGGGTATTCAAGAGTTGATATTAGCAGAGGCTCAGAGCTCGCGGTATTCTATTAATCCGGGTGTCGCGAAGATGTATCAAGATCTTAGACAACAGTATTGGTGGAGGCGGATGAAGAGAGACATTGTTGAGTATGTAGCACGGTGTCTCAACTGCCAGCAGGTCAAGTATGAGCACCAGAGACCAAGTGGTTTGCTTCAGAGGTTAGATATTCAAGAGTGGAAATGGGAGAGAATTACTATGGATTTTGTAGTTGGGCTTCCACGGACTTCGAAGGGTTTTGATGCTATTTGGGTCATTGTGGATAGATTGACCAAGTCCGCGCATTTCATTCATGTCAGTACTACTTATACTTCATAGTGGTTAGCTGGTATTTACATTAAGGAGATTGCCCAGTTGCATGGAGTTCCGGTTCCTATTATTTCTGATAGAGGTACTCAGTTCACATCTTAGTTTTGGAGGGTCATACAGAAAGGTATGGGTACTGATGTAGAGTTGAGCACTGCATTTCACCCTCAGACCGACGGGCAGTCAGAACGGACTATTCAGATATTTGAAGATATGTTACGGGTTTGTGTGAATGATTTTGGTGGTTCATGGGATCAGTTTCTTCTATTAGCGGAGTTTGCATATAATAACAGCTATTAGTCCAGTATTCAGATGGCCCCGTATGAAGCTTTATATAGTAGAAGGTGTAGATCTCCGATTGGTTGGTTCGAGCCTGGTGAGGCTAAGTTATTGGGCACAGATTTGATTGAGGATGCGTTGGAGATGGTGAAGTTGATTCAGGAGAGACTTCGCACGGCGCAGTCTAGGCAGAAGAGTTACGCGGACGGGAAGGTTCAGGATGTGTCTTTTATGGAAAGTGATAAGGTACTGCTGAAGGTATCACCCATGAAGGGTGTTATGAGGTTCGGAAAGAGAGGAAAGATGATTTAACGGTTTATTAGTCCTTTCGAGGTACTTTAGAAGGTTGGAGAGGTGGCTTACAGACTTGCCTTGCCACCCGGCTTATCGAGTGTTCATCCAGTATTTCATGTGTCGATGCTAAGGAAATATGTTGGTGACCCGTCTCATGTGTTAGATTTCAGCACAGTTCAGCTCGAGGGTAATATGTCATATGAGGTGGAGCCAGTAGCAATTTTGGCTCGTGAGGTCAGAAAGCTGAGATCTAAGGAGATAGCATCTGTGAAGGTGCAGAGGAGAGGTCAACCAGTGGAGGAAGCTACTTGGGAGACCGAGAAGGAGATGTAGAGCAAATATCCTCACTTGTTTGAGACTCCAGGTATGTTTCTAGACCGGTTCGAGGACGAATGTTTATTTAAGTGGGGAGAATGTAACGACCCAGTCCGTCGTTACGTAGAACCTGCAATATAATTATTGTTATTGGCTTGTCATAGGTTGGTTATTCTGTTATTGATGTGTTAGATTTGATAGGCTTGAAATCGGAATGGTTAAAATGAGAATTCAGTCATTTAGTTTTTAAAAATAGCCTTAAAGTTGGGAAAGTCAACTTAGAGTTGACTTATTGGTAAACGACCTCGGAATGCGAATTTTATGACTCGGATAGCTTCGTTAGGTGATTTGGGACTTAGGAGTGTGTTCAGAATAATTTTGTGATGTCCGGTGTAGAATTAGGCTTGAATTGGCGAAGTTAGATTTTGGCGATTTCTGGTCGGCAGTGGAAATAGGCTATCGGGGTCGTAATGGAATTTCAATAGTTGGAAAATGTTCGTAATGTCATTTTGGATGTGACTGCAAAATTTCATATCAATCGAAGTTATTTTGGATAGTTTCGGCATCATTGGTGAATTTTTAGAAATATCAAAGTTCTTAGGCTTGAATCCGGTGTGATTTTGGTATCTTGATGTTAATTTTAGTGTTTTGAGAGTGCAACTAAGTTTGAATGATCATATGCGACGTGTTAGTATGTTTGGTTTGGGTCCCGAGTGGCTCAGGATTGATTTCGAATGGTTAACGGAAAGTTCAGAGTTGGAAATTGCAGCAAAAAGCTGCTTGTGTGGAATCACAGTGATTTCCGCACCTGCGGAAGATTGACCGCAGGTGCGGGTCCGCAGGAGCGGATAATGGGTCGCAGGTGCGGAGAGGTCGCAGGTGCGATTAGGGGACCGCAGGTGCGGTCTCGCAAGTGCGAGTAAGTGGGTCGCAGGTGCGGAAACCCTGGGCGGGATATAAATTAAACCTTCCGCAACACTAACATATTTTTACTCCATTTTTGTACGGAAGAGAGCTTTTGAGGCGATTGTTGAAGGGGAAAATCAGTGTTCTTCATATAGGTAAGTATGTTTATCATTAAAACTCAATTATAGGTGATTAAGGAGCATAATCCCAGTGTTTAATTCATGAAAATCAGTAGAAAAATGTGGGTTTAGGGCTTGAGATTATGAGACCTTTAGGGGTCGATTTGAGGGGCCAAACGAACTCTGATTTTGGTGTTTTTTATATGTACGGACTCGTGAGAGGACGAAGAACATTTTGGTATAAAAAAATTGTTGTTTCGACACGCGGGCACGGGGGTCAGGTTTTGACCGAATTCGGATTTTTGAGCTAAATTCGATATTTTCAATTGGAATTTATTCCTTGAGCATAATTTGATGATAAAAATCTGAACTTGGTAGATTTGGAGCATCCGGAAGTTGATTGGAAAGGCAAATGCATTGCGAAGTAATTTCGGGCTAGTTTGAGGTAAGTAATGTCTTTAAATCCTGTCCTGAGGGTATGAAACCCCGGACTATGCACCATTTCACGGGTTTTGAAATGCAAAGGTTGAAACTTTGGAGATATATTCCTTACTTAGGCGACTATTGAGGTGCGAAACGGCTTTCTAAAGTTTATTTCCAATAGTACTATATATATACTTGATATGATTTGGGCTGTAAGCCATGTTTGGGGCCTAGTGCAAACTTGTTTACCCCTTGGGGGTTGTGCTTACTATATTTTTCTCACTGATATGTTATGACTTTACACTCAATCATTTCCTGATAAATTATTTTGACACTCGGAGTATTTTGATACTAATTATTTTAGGGAAAAAATGAAACACTGTTTTGGGTCGAGAACCCTGTATGTTTAAGGCCTAAGGGCAAATTGAGAGTGTCTGACTAAGTGAGGCTTTCAGGCCTATATTGTGAGGAGGCTTTCAGGCCTTATATGAAGGAGGCTTTCTGGCCTATATTGTGAGGAGGCTTTCAGGACTTATGTAAGGGAGGCTTTCAAGCCTTATGTTGTTATAGCGCTTGGGCTTTAGGAGCCCCTCCGGAGTCTGTACACACTCCTAGTGAGCGTAGGTACCTATTGAGTGATGATTATTGCCCGCGGGGCTGATACTGAGTGATGATTATTGCCCGCGGGGCTGATACTGAGTGATGATTATTGCTTGATGGGCTGATACAGAGTGCTTCTGAGGATTCCTGGTGGGCAATTGTTATGAGAAATTATTTTGGCCCAAGGGGCAGTTTTATGATGATTTTTACTGAGTTTTCGAACTATGATTTACTTCGTTTTCAAACTGGTTTTTACTGAGAATTTTACTGAGATATACTGATGTTACACTTATTTCAAAGGATTTCTGGAAACTGATTTCGATCTTATGTATTTGTACTACCTGGTGCCTTGGTGTTTTACTGGCTTTTGTTAAATTGTGTATCTGTACTGTGTGTTTTATAATTCCTATACTGTGATTTATTTTCATTACTACTGAGTTGGCATACTCATAAAGACCCTTTGTGCCTCTGTGCACAGATCCGGGTACCGATTTGGAGCAGTAACTGCCTTGTTCGTTAGCAGCAGTTCACGGGATTTCGAGGTAGCTGTCTAGCGTCCATAGCTTCTCCATTTCCCTTCATCATTTAGTTTTGGCATTTTATTCAGAGACATATATTATAGTTTTAGCAGAGTTAGATTTATTTAATCTTAGATGCTCATGACTATTGACTCCAGTCTTGGGAGGTTTTTTTAGGTTTTTTTTAGACTATTATTGGGGCGTTAAGATTTAAATAATTTATTTTATTTCTATGATGTTGTTTATCTTTGAATTGTGAACTATTATAAAAGAACCAATGCGTAGTAAAGTGATGGTTGGCTAGCCTAGTTCCACGATAGGCGCCATCACGGCCTGTTAGGATTTGGGGTCGTGACAGTGTGACGCTTCATTCCTTCCGCTTTTCGTGGAGTGAGGTGGCACTATCTACTAACCTTTTCATCCCACACCAGTACAATGACGCAAGAAGTGGCTTCACAATAGTAGTGTTGGCGAGATCCAAACTCCCCAAGTTTTTCATTAGGCCACAATCTTCTTCGCCTGTTAATAGCTTTTGCTCGTTGATAAGATATATCCTTCTCTTCATCTATCGTTGTTCCGGAGGAGGTCCTAGAAGACTCCACTTTAAAGGTCAAAATGGAGTTCCCGAGGAAGAGGTTCTCGAAGATGATGCTCTTGAGGATGTACCCTCGAAAGTAGATTAGGCCTTTTGCTGTTGTTTTTTGCTTATTTGTTTCAGTGTAAGGGACGCTCGTGGGTTTTCTAATCACCTCTTATTAATATGAGAATTTCTTTATTTTGCCTTAGATTTGTGTTAAACTTCATTCAGCCTTCGTTTTTTAAAAATCTAAGTGTATGACTCTACTGATTAGTCTGAATACTGGACTCGTGACATAATAAACCCTTAGGTTTTCAGTTGATTAATGTGATGCTTCTTAATGTCTTTTGTTATCCCTTGGGCTAAGCTTGGATTGATTTGATGTGAACTTAGGTCACCGGGACTTCTGAGCCCGAGTTGAGTAAGAGATGGATCTTGACTCTTGAAATAAAGATAGCCTGTTAATGATCCTCGAGTGAGAATTTTCCTGAACTCATGTAGACTTTGGACTTAATAGTCAAGCGAGCGTTCGCTCGATTTTGAAATAAGACAGCCTTGAGGCTTCGTAAGTAGTCCCCAAGTGTGGACTTTCTTGACTTGAATAGCCCTTGGTCTTAACAGTTGAGCAGGTTCTCGCTCGAACTCGAGATAAAAATAACCCGAGGCCTTTGCGAATAGTCCCCGAGTGAGAACTTACTCGAACTTGGGTGGCTTCTAGGCCTAAATAGTCTAGCTAGCATTTGCTCGAACTCGAAATAGAGATAGCCCTGAGGCTTTATAACTAGTCTTCGAGTGAGAACTTGCTCGAACTCGGGTAGCCCTTGGGCTTAAATAGTCGAGTGAGCGTTCGCCCAAACTCGAAATATAGATAGCCTTGAGGGTTTATAAATAGTCTTCGAGTGAGAACTTGCTTGAACTCGGGTGCTACTGCCTTGCTTACTTCTAAAGGTGAATCAAGCAGTGGCTCGGAAGATGATGGAGATGAAGGTGAAGTCCCCGAGGGGGGAAAGACCGTTTAGGCCCCCGGAGACAAGGCTGGAACCGTAGAAGGCATAGCCCCCGAGGGAACCGTTAAAGGCGCAGTCCCATTGATATATTAGGGTTATATTTGTTTTCCCATTTGTAAGAGCTTTGGACACAAGCCCTGTAAATACGCTCCCTTGATCTTTCGATATATATACATACGAGTGGCCTTTCATCTTTCATCATTTCTTGCTTTGCCTTTACCATTTGTAATAGATTGCCATGCTCATTTGCCATTGGTTCGAGATCCGGTCTTTAGAGAAAAGCCTTAGGTTTCTGTTCTAATGAGAAATTTCGCAACGGCCAAAAATTGACCATTCGAGGTTTAGCTCGCGAATCAAGCTTTGACTTGAGTTTTTCGACCTTTAGGTCTTAAAGTCGACCTTGAAATTATTTTATGCTGTCTCTTGGGCTCTTACGTGTCGGCCCTTAGGCGTTTTAATTAACCGTTTAGGGATCATTCTTCGAGTTGGATTTTTACTCGAGCTCATCGACCCTTAGGTTTTCGAATTAGCCCTGAGGCCTTTTTTTTAGCATTTGCCCTTAGGCATTTTAGTTAACCGTTTCAGGCTCAGTACTCGAGTCGGATTACGGCTCGATCTCATTGACCCTCAGGTTTTGAGTTAGCCCTGAGACTTTTTAAACTGGAGCCAAGGCTCTTACGCGTAGGGTTGGTGTGACCTTTAGTGTGGATATATTATTCCCTCATTAAAGACCTTTGGAGTTTTATTGTTCGTCTAAATATTCGACGGCCCGATAAGAACCTCAATTATGAGTCGATATGCGATGATTAATGAGCACCTCGAAAGGTTTTCCCCTACGACTGAATTGTTTCGAAGCCTTTTCGTTGTTTGGAGCTGACATGAAAATGATCGAAGCTATTTGGCTTATGCCAAGGGTAGCCTGATTTAACCGGTTATTTCTTAAGTGATTTCGAAGGATTTGATTTTGTGGAAACGGTCGGGCATCACCGATCGCGTTATTCTGGTCGGAGCCTATCGACCTGAGTCGTTGCGTTTGGCCTCATCCTATCGACCGGAGTCATTATGTTTGGCCTGAGCCTTTCGACCGGAGTCGTTGTGTTTGGCCTGAGCCTTTAGTCCCCGAGTGAGGTATCCTCGGCGTCTATATTCAAGGGTATGCCTTTTTAGGGGTCTTACAAGTTCGAATATACAAACTTGGCTTTAAAATCGGGATTGTGCCTTTTACAATGTCATGCCTTACTTGAGGTCTTACACTTTTGATCATGCCCGTAGGACTTATAGATTTGATGCTGCCACACAGAGGGCTTTTGGGCTCGAGGTTACCCACTTGGGATATTTTGGCCTCAAGTCATCGGCGTCAGTCCCCGAGTGTCTGGGGAATTTCAAGCTCTGGAGCCATTTCTTGTGATAAAAAATATTTGAAAGAGCAAAGCTTTGTATAAAAGATACTCCTTTGATTACTTGGTATAAGTATACATATTTTCACCATCGAGGGATCGATTATTCTATGCGGACACAGTTTATTTGACCGTTTGGCCCAATACATCATTTTTCTGTCGAGACTCTCTTCGACGGTTTTCTTCGGTTTTTCCGGTGAGGCGACCTCCTGGGGGGATGCCCCCAGTTTTCGAGGTTGATTGGAGAGGATCATTAAATACTTGTTTGAGTTCTCCTTGGGTAGCATATAGATGTTTCCTCGTTAAAAACCTTGCCAGTAAAACCTTTTTTAGTGATAAAACCCGATCGAAGAAAAAGAGTGCAACGCATGCTTTAAAACCCCAGGGGTATTTTGAAGTTGAAGGATGTTTCGATGTCTTCCATCGGATATCTGCATAAGTTTAGCTCGGAACATATGAATGAAGACAGGAGCATAGTCTTACCTTAGCAGTAGTAGCGTTTGAGCATAGATATGTTCCAATTGCTGTGGAGTTGTTCACCTTCCATGGTGCCAAGTTTATAGGACCCCTTGCTGATTACTCCGAGTACACGGTACGGTCATTCCCAGCTCGGGCCTAGCTTCCCCTTATTGGGGTTCCGAGTGTTTAGGGTGAATTTTCTTAGGACTAAGTCCCGACTCCTAAGTGTTGGAGATTTGTTTTCCTGTTATAGTATCTTTCGATTCTTTGTTTTTGAACAGCCATTCGGACCAATGAAGCTTCTCGCTTCTCATATAATAGTTTGAGGGCTACAGTCATAGCCTCATTATTTGAACTCTCGATGGCATGCCGGAACCTGGCGCTCGGCTCCCTGACCTCGGTCGGTATCAAACCCCCGGACCCATACACCAGAGAGAACGGCGTCTCTCCTGTGCTCGATTTTGGAGTAGTTCGATACTCCCATAGGACCTCGGGCAGAATTTCCCTCCATCTACCTGTTGCGTTTTCTAACTTCTTCTTCAAGTTTTGAATGATGGTTTTGTTTGTATATTCGGCCTAGCCGTTTTCACAGGGGTGATAGGGTGTTGACGGGATCATTTTGATCTCATGATCCTCAAGGAACTTTGTCACTTTGCTTCCGATGAACTGCTTCCGTTGTCGCAGGTTATCTCGGAGGGGATCCCAAATCGGCACAGGATATGGTCCCATATGAATTTAATGACTTCTTTTTCTCTTATATTCTCGAAGGCCTGCGCTTCCACCCATTTGAGAAATAGTCTGTCATAAATAGAATAAATCTAGCTTTACCTGGTGCCGTTGGTAGGGTTCCGACGATGTCCATCCCCCACTTCATGAACGGCCACGACGACAATATTCAATGTAGTTGTTCACCGGGTTGGTGAATCATGGGTGCAAATGTTTGGCATTTGTGGCATTTCCTGACGAACTCTTTGGCGTCCTTTTCCATGCTATCCCAATAGTAACCCGCTCTGATCACCTTTCGAACTAGAGAGTCGGCTTCAGAGTGATTTTTGCAGGTACCC
Source organism: Nicotiana undulata (assembly GCA_005239495.1). NCBI lineage: Eukaryota > Viridiplantae > Streptophyta > Magnoliopsida > Solanales > Solanaceae > Nicotiana > Nicotiana undulata. The sequence continues at coordinate 32,883 of ML253601.1, read as the reverse complement.
TCATGGATTTATTGGAGCACGTAATATGTGTTACCCGATCCCAGGCATACCGCCAGGGGTCCGTCGAAGGTCCTTCTATAGAGAGTTCCATTTTCGTCGAGTGAGAACTGAGGTGCTTTGGTTCGTAGGGCCCTCGACTCTTATGGGTCCGCTGGTAACTTCCCACTTCCCAGATAGTCGATGTATTTATTTATCCAATCCCATGTCAGGCTAGTGGAGTTCACTTCGGCATGGCCTTCTTCGATCACTGATTTGGATAGCTGGACAACGGCCCCGGGGAGTATGTCATCTTCTTTGACGGATGATCCCATATTTGCGAGGAAATCGGCCTCGCTATTTTGCTCTCGAGGTATGTGGGTCAGGGTCCACTCTTTGAAACGATGCAGTGTGACTCGGGATTTGTCTAAGTACCTTTGCATCCTGTCTTTTCAAACCTCGAAGTTCCCATTTACCTTGTTTACTACAAAGAGGGAATCACATTTTGCTTCGATGATTTCGTCTCCTAGGCCTTTGGCCAATTCCAGACCTGCTATCATAGCCTCATACTCGGCTTCGTTGTTATTCAATTTTGCAGTCTTTATAGATTGTCTAATCATGCCACCTGTGGGCGGCCTTAGAACTACGCCGAGCCCGGACCCTTTCACGTTCTAGGTGCCATCAGTGAACAGGGTCCATACCCTTGAGGATATGCCTGTTTTTAGCAGAAGTTCTTTTTCTACTTCGGGTACTAGGGCAGGCGTAAAGTCAGCCACTAAATCCGCCAAAATTTGGGATTTAATGGCCATTCGGGGCTGATACTCGATATTATACCCCCTGAGTTCGATGGCCCATTTGGACAATCGGCCTGATAACTCGGGTTTATGCAATATGCCTCTAAGAGGATAAGTTGTTAAAACACAAATGTGATGGCATTGAAAATAAGGCTTTAACTTTCAAGATGCACTAATTAATGCAAGGGCTGATTTTTCTAGAAGAGGGTACCTGGTTTCGGCATCGCCCAACGTCCGACTCACGTAGTAAACAGGAAATTGCGTACCTTGTTCTTCTCGGACTAGCACACCACTTATCGCTACCTCGGACACGGCCAGGTATAGATACAATGTTTCATCCTTCCTTGGGGTGTGGAGTAAAGGTGGGCTTGATAGATACCGCTTCAACTCCTCTAAGGCATATTGGCACTCCGAAGTTCATTCGAAACTATTTTTCTTTTTGAGCGAGGAGAAGAAATGATGGATCTTATCTGACGACCTCGATATGAATCAGCCCAAGGCTGTTATCCGCTCGGTCAGCCGCTGAACGGCCTTCACATTATTTACCATTGTGATCTCCTCGATTGCTTTGATTTTGTTGGGGTTGATCTCGATCCCCCTGTTGTACACCATGAAGCCTAAAGATTTGCCCGAACCTACCCCGAAGGCAACTTCTCGGGGTTTAGTTTCGTGTTGTATCTTCTGAGAATGTCAAACATCTCTTGCAACAATTCAAATGGCCCTCTGCGCGCAGGGACTTAACTAGCATATCGTCAATGTATACTTCCATGGATTTGTCTATTAGGTGCTCAAACATTTTATTAACTAGTCGCTGGTACGTAACTCCGACATTTTTTAGCCCGAAGGGCATTACGTTGTAGCAGTATGTACCGTACTTCATGATGAACGAAGTTTTTTCCCTATCCTCGTGGTTCATCTGAATTTGATTATACCCCGAGTAGGCGTCGAGAAAGGTTAGGATCTCGTGGCCGGCCGTAACATCAATCAGGCGATCAATGTTAGGCAACGGGAATGAATCCTTGGGGCATGCCCTATTTAAATCTTTGTAATCTACGCACATTCTTAGCTTATTCCCCTTCTTGGGGACTACAACCACATTAGCGAGCCAATTGGGGTACTTTACCTCCCTAATAGACCCTATTTTGAGAAGCTTTGTTACCTCGTTTTTTATGAATTCATGTTTTACCACGGACTGAGGTCTTCCTCTTTACTTTACCGATTTGAACCTAGGATCGACGCTCAGTCGATGAGTGGTTATTTCCGGCGGGATCCCTGTCATGTCTAAATGGGACCAAGCAAAGTAGTCAATGTTATTAATAAGAAATTCAATGAATTTTCTCCTGAGTTTGGGGGTTAGTCCCATTCCCAGGTATACCTTTTGATCTGGGAGGTGTTCGACCAGAATAGCCTGCTCCAGCTCTTCAATCGTTGATTTAGTTGCATCCGATTCTTCAGGGGCAATGAAGGTTCTGGGGGCTAGGAAATCTTCCCTGTCGTCTTTGGGGATCCGCCCTCCCTCGAGCTCCTCGGAGGTGGAGGGCATGGATGTCGGTGCCTCGTCGTGAACCGCGAACATCTCCCTTGTTGCATGTTGCTCCCTATATAATGTCTTTATACCGTCTTTTATCGGAAATTTCATCATTTGATGGAGGGTTGATGATACTGCCCTCATGTCATGTATCCATGGCCTCCCAAGCAATGCATTGTACCTCATGTCCCCTTCAATGACATGGAATTTGATGTTTTGAACCGTACCAAACATGTTGACCGGGAGGATGATCTCCCCCTTCGTTTCTTCGCCGGCCATATTGAACTCGTTGAGGACTCGTGTGGTAGGTACAATTTGATTGAGCAGTCCGAGTTGCTCCACCGCCTCCGACCTGATCACGTTGGCTGAACTACCCGAATCCACGAGCACACGTTTAATTTGAATGTGATTCAAGAGAAAAGAAAATAACAGCGCATCGTTATGTGGTTGAGACAAGGTATCTAAATCCTCTTCACTGAATGCAAGGGTGCCTTTGGGTATGCGGCCCCGAATTTTCCCTGTTGTTGCAGCGGATATTTTTGTGTTCTTGACCACGGGCCCTTGAGGAACGTCGGTCCCTCCGACGATCATATGGACGTCGTGCTGTGGTTTTCCTTCTTCGCTCCTTTGAGTTGTTTTTCTTCCCTGAAGGTGTTTTACAACTCGGTCGCCGATGAATTCTTGAAGGGATACTTTGCTAACTAGCCGGGTTGCTTCCTCTCGGAGTTGCCTGCAATCTTAAGTCCTATGACCGTGCATACCGTGAAACTCGCACACCAGGTTGGGGTTCCTTTGCGAAGGGTCTGACAGTATGGTCTTTGTCCACCTGGTGTATTTGATTTCACCCATGGCTGATACAATATCTGAAGCGCCAATGCTGAAGTTGTATTTGGACGATAAGGGTACTTTCGCCGGCTCTGCGCGCTTGCTGAGCCTAGCTTTGTTCACTAGTCCTTGAGGATTTCGATCTCGATCCGTCCTTCGATCGATTTGGGGCGTGCCACTTCTTATGGTGTTTCTTTGATTCTCGACGTAAGGTAGATATCTTTCCTTACATGGCCTCGGTTCTCTTTTTGGGAACCTGGAATCTATCCTTTTCGCGAGGCCCTCAAGCATTTTCATAACAGCAGAATCAGCTATCGACCCGCTATTGTCTGACCTCTCTTGTATCCGCTGGATTCGAGGGGTCGTTCCTGGCTCCACTGCGCTCGAAGTCTTTTGATGGTTTTCCAGCTGAGTAATTTCCACTTGATGTGTCTGGAGCATTTCAAAAATCACGTGGAGGCTGACTCCTCTTTCCCTTTGAGCGAGGGTTTCCCGTGCTACATGCTGGCCTTCTCGGCACGCGCTCCTATCAATGTGGGAGCTGATATCGTCATGTTGGGCGTAGCGCGAGTCCACGTCCAGGGGGGGTAGCTCCAGTGCGCTATCAGGGTTTTGCAATGGTACACCAGCTCCTAAAACAGTTTCACCATTCTCCCCATAGTCTTCAGAGCCGTTGCTTTCGTGTGCACTTACTGAGTTAGACATTTTGACCTGAAATCAAATATTCTTGGACAAGAAAAAGTGTGAAGAATAACTTGCGTTTTTCAGTGAACCAGCACTGAAACAATCACTATTATTTTTAGCCCCACGGTGGGCGAAACTGTTTACCTTGAAAATGGTAATTACAATTATATTTGATTATGTGGTTCTAAAAATATGTGATTTATTTTAATGCCAGTTGTTAAGCAATAGATGATAAGTTTGTGTAAAATCAATGAGGTAAAAATGATATGAAATCGAAGATAGGCAAACCAGATTGCCTCAAGTCAGGGGTTCCGAGCTGGCCGAGATAGGTCCTCAAGGTCGAGGCTCGGGGTCAGCAATGGGCGATTGATGAAGCTGTAACAATTTTATGGGCCTTGAAGGAGGCTATCTATGATAAATGATGGATAATAAATGAAATACAATAAATGTAAGTAATAAATCAGTAAAGAGACAATAGAGGATGTTTGAGTTAGAGAGCAGAGAATGTTCTTGTTCCTTGTATTGAATATTGTGTGTGCAAAAAATGATAAGGGTCCCCTTTATATAGGAGGGGAAATCCCCAACATAGTACATAAGCATTTATTATAAAGGTATATAGCCGGTACAGCTATTTAATATCATAGTACGGACTTGTACTTGTCACGACCCCAAATCCTAACCGGTCGTGATGGCGCCTATCGTGGAACTAGGCTAGCCAACCATCACCTTACTACTCATTTGTTCTATTATAACATTTCAAAAAATCCATAATAATAAGCAGCAAACAGAGTATAAAGAATTTCTTTAAGTCTTTACACCCCAATAATATAAGCTAACGATCTAACAATTTCCCCAAGACTGGAGTCAATGATCATGAGCATCTAAGATATAAACTAACTCTACTAATATATTAATAAATATCTATGAATCAAATACTAATACTATATGAATAAGGGAAGTGGAGAAGTTGCGGATGCTGAACAGCTACCTCGAGATCCCAAAGCTGATGATAAATGAACTCGGACAACTACTACTCCGAACCAGTACCTGGATCTGCACACAGGGGTGCAGGGAGTAATGATGAGTACGCCAACTCAGTAGTAATGAAAATAAATCACAGTCTGAAGTATATGAAACACATAGCACAGATACACCAATCCACAAAACAGTAAAACATCAAGTCACCATAAAGTATATATCAAATACATAAGTTCGAAAACCAATTTCCAGAAAATCCTTTGAAACAAGTATATTTTCCAATATTTCTCAGTAAAACTCTAAGTAAAATCAGTTTGAAGAATGAAGTGAATCATAGTCAAAAACTCAGTAAAATATCATCATAAAACTGCCCCTCGCGCCATAATAATCACTCGTAACAATTTCCCTCAACACCTCACAATCACTCAGTATCAGCCCCGCGGGCAACCTCACTGTCACTCATGCCTCCCAATCACTCATCACTCGGCACTCGCACTCAGTAGGTACCTGCACTCATTAGGGGTGTGTACAGACTCCGGAGGGGCTCCTACAGCCCAAGCGCTATAAACAAGCCACATCATGGCATAAATCACTCTCAGGCACTCGGCCTCTCTCATATCATAACATCCTCACATTGGCCCTCGGCCTCACTCAGTCAGACACTCTCAGCATTCCACTCGGGCCATGAATAAAATGGTGTTCTCGACCCAAAATAGTATTTCATTTCAAGAAATAGTAATATCATCAAATAGGAGTGTCAACAATTTCACAGGAAGACTGAGTGTAAAATCATAGTTTCAAAGTGAGGAAAACATGTAAAACAGCCCCCAAGGGGTTAAAACATATCGGCACTAGGCCCCAAATATGGCTTACAGCCCAATTATATCAAATCATAGTAGTACTATAGAGAATAAGCTTTAAAAGCAATTTCGCAACTCAATAGTTTCCTAAAAAGGTACATTTTACCAAATTTCCAATTTGTGCACGCCCCACACTCATCATCCAGTGTGTGTCACTCCAAATCCGTGAAAGGATGTAAAGTCAGGGGTTTCATACCCTCAGGACAGGATTTAAAGACATTACCTACCTCGAGCTAGCCCAAAAAGCTACTCTGCAACACGCTTTCCTCTCGAATCAACTTTCGAGTGCTCCAAATCTACCAAATTCAGATTTTTATCATTAAATTATGCTAAAGGAATGAATTCCAATTGAAAAATATCGATTTTAAGCACAAAACTCGAAATCAGTCAAAACCCGACCCCCGGTCCCGCGTCCCGAAACTCGACAAACTTTATACCAAATTGATCTTCATCATCTCACGAGTCCGTACATATAAAGAACTCGAAAATCGAAGTTCGTTTGACCCCTCAAATAATCCCTAGAAGGTCTCATAATCTCAAGCCCTAACTCCACCTTTTTCTACTGATTTTCATGAATTAAACACTTATATTTTGTTCCTTAATCAAAAATAATCGATTTTTAGGGTCCAACATCCTTATCTCAATGAAGAACAATTATTTCCTCTCTTCAAAATCGCCTCAAAACTCTTTTCCTATTCAAAAATGGTGAAAAAGTGGGTATTGGTCGCAGAGGGTTTATTTAAATACTACCTAGGTAATTATTCATCGCGATCGTGGGACCCACATCGCAATCGCGAAGCACTAATCTTCAGCTGCCCAATTATACCTTCTGCGATCGCAACATATTCCATGCGATCGCAATTACTTATGACCTACACGTACGCGATCGCGAAGTACACATGACCAGCCCCCACACGCGCCCCTCTACCTCTATGCGATCGCGAACTAGGCCACGCGATCGCACTACTCAACCTTCTCAACCTCTGCGATCGCGAACACACTTATGCAATCATAGAGAGTAAAATTCTGGCCCTCTCAATTTGAACTACGCGATCGCGACTTTCTTCACGCGATCGCGATGAAGGATTTCCTGCAGCACAAAAACCAGAAAAACATCAGACTTTACAAGTTCAAACATACCCGTTAACCATCCGACATCAATCCCGAGCCCCTGGGAACCCCAACCAAATTTAACAACACATCATAAATGATCATTCAAACTTAGTTGCACTCTCAAAACACTAAAAATAACATCAAAACACCAAAATCATATCGGATTCAAGCCTAAGAACTTTGAAATTTCTAAAATCCACCAACGATGCCAAAATTATCCAAAACAACTCCGATTGACCTGAAATTTTGCAGCCATATCCAAAATGACATTACGAACCTGTTCCAACTTCTGAAATTTCATTCCAACCTCGATAGCCTATTTTTCATTGCCGGTCAGAAATCGCCAAAAACTAACTTTCGCCAATTAAAGCCTAATTTTACACCGGACATCACAAAAATATTCCGAACACACCCTAAGTCCCAAATCACCTAATGAAGCTATCCGAACCATAAAATCTGAATTCCGAGGTCGTTTACCAATAAGTCAACTCTCAGTTGACTTTTCCAACTATAAAGCTATTTTTAGAGACTAAGTGTTTCGATTCTCCCCACAACCATTCCGAACCCGAGCTAATCGACTCTAACACATCATAAATAGCATAACCAACCTATGACAAGGCAATAACAGCAATAATAATGCAAATTCTACGAAATGACCGACCGAGTCGTTACAGTACTATTCTTTGCAAACTTGGTCGCCTTCGCCATCATTCCGCTTACTCACGACAGTCCTCGACCTGCACCGCCCCGAGGCCGAACATAAGAAAAACTCGGGGTCAGCCCTCGAGCCGTACCTCGAACCTTCTGTGGATGGGCTATGAAATTCCATAATTAATATAAAATCAAACTCTCCGATTTTAGCCGTATACAATTTTATCACTGAGTTGCATCGCATTTGACATGCACAATTGACATACATGCAAAGAGATGCATTTTTCCTCATGATATATTGTATCACTTCATTCATGACTTTTTTTTCACATATTGATATGTGGGTATAGGGAGGTGTTTTCTTATGGTACTCGTTATTTGGAAAGAAAAATGAAACTTCTTACTTATTGTTGAAAGGAGTTTTTGAGAAAATTATAGTTTTCAAACTTACCTGTACTTTTGGCATTTACGGAAAAAGAACTGAGATTCACTAAAATATTTGAAAAGCATGCCTATTTTTCTGAAACTGTGAACGGTTTGAGCCCTTTTACTTCTGAGTTACCCCCTTTATTGCTTGTGCTATGTTGTTGTGAACAGTTGTAGAATATCGGTATGAGACTCGACCTTGTGATAGCTCGTCACTTCTTTCAACCGAAGGTTAGGTTTGTTACTTACTCAGTACATGGGGTCGGTTGTACTGATACTACACTTCAGCACATTCCATGCAGATATTGGTTGCAGTTAGTGCTGTGTTTGAGGGCTGCCGGATTTGAATATATACCCACATCCATATTGTAGTTGCCTCTGTTGTTCGGGGTAGCCTATATTAAATTGTTCTATTTATGTACTTATCAAACAGACTATGTATTTATTTTATTTTCTCTTTGTAAACTCTAGTCTTAGAAGCTCATGATTTGTACTATCAGTCCTTGGAGAAATGTAATAGATCCAGATAATTTATTCTGTTTAATTGACTTGTTAACGTGATTGAGATTGGATAGTTATTAGTTGGCTTACCTAAAGGGTTAGGTTAGGTTCCATCAAGACGAGCGGATTTTGGGTTGTGTTAGATTGGTATCGAGCTCTAGGTTCATAGGTTCTACAAGTCATGAGCAACTGTCTAGTAGAGTCTTGTAGATCGGTATGATAACGTCCATACCTATCCTCAAGAGGCTACGGGGCATTTAGGATATACTTCCCTTCTTTCTTTCCTTATCGTGCAGCATTGATTCAGCTGAAAGTGTAACTCCTTGAATTCCTTTCACACATTCATGTGCGCACATGAGCGCTCGGTATTAGTTGTGCATCGACGGCTTATGATTTTCGTGGTTGAGGTGCGAGATGTGATTTCGGCATGTTGATGATGGGCCAGTATGGAGGACTTGAGGCCGGCTTTTGTTTGTGGCTTGAGGACGGAGATTTTGATTGTGTGAGCACGTGCATTTTGGACTTATATGTCACCTAATATCCTTACTAGAGGTTGGCTTGACTATTACAATGGTGAATGCGAGATTTGCAGATAATTTGAAGTATTAGATGGTTTGCGTTGCAAGAGATCAGGAAGGATTTAGTTGAATCTCACTGCGGTATTATAGCAGTAATAGAGTATGGTCATTGTGAATTATTGTGTGTATTTATCCATGGATTTGAGCCAAGTGGGGGAGTCTTCTATCGACGAGTTGATTGCACGATTATGTGTTGCATTGGTTTTGGGTTGAGGTATACTAGTGAATCAGTTATGACTTGCAGCGGTGGAATTTGAGAAATAATCGAATAAGGGAATTTCTGGATACAGGTTGTATCACACTCCATGGGTATGTGGGAATCATGGAATAATTGAGTGGTTAGTTGTGAAGGATGTAGTGTGCGTGGAATAGGAGATTGCTCGATTTCTTAGAAGTGTGGGTTACTGTGATGAACCAAACGGTCATCCTAAGTAATTTTAGCTATATATGTGTTCTGAGGCCTCGAAAGCCTCCGTTGATCTCACCTCGATATGTGTGCGCAGCCCGGGCGTGTAGCCGGGAAGTCTTTATATTGAAATTGGATGAAAAAATAGAATTTTTGATAATTAAATGAATAAAGTTGACTTTGATAATATTTTGGTAAACAGACCCGGACCCGTGATGCAACGGTCCCAGAGGGTCCGTAGGAAAATATGGGACTTGGGCGTATGCCCGAAGTGGAATTCCGAGGTCCCAAGCCCGAGAAATGAATTTTTAAAGGAAATTGTTTTCTGGAAATAATAAAGGAATTTGAAAATGAATTATTAAGTGAAAACCGTGTTACCGGGCCCGTATTAAGGTTCCGGAGCCCGGAACAGGTTTATTATATGTTATTTGTCTTATCTGTGAAATTTGGTGTGAAACGGACTTGAAACGACGTGATTCGGATTAAAAATGGGAAATTTAGAAGTTTATGAAGTTTGAGAAAATTCTAAGAGTTTCGAGGTTTAATTCCATGAGTTTAATGATATTTTGATGATTTAAAAGCTTGAACAAGTCCGTAGAATGTTTTGGGAGTCGTGTGTGTTTTTGGTTTTGAGCCCCGATGGCTCGGGTGAGTTTCGGGTAGCTAACGGGGTGTGAAAACATGAAATAAATCTGGTGTTTGTGAGTTTTCTGGTGTCTGGTAGCTTAGTCTATGCGATCGCATAGGTTGAGATGCGATCGCATAGAGTTGAGAGTGGGGGAAGGGTCTGATGCCTTATGCGATCGCATTGGTGGGGCTGCGATCGCAGTGTAGGAGATCCTGATGTTCCGCGATCGCATTCTCCTCTCTGCGATCGCTGAGAGTGCAGTCCAGCTTCTCCGCGATCGCATTCCTCTCTCCGTGATTGCAGAGAGTGAAACCCAGCTACCTCCGCGATCGCAATCCCTTGTCCGCGATCGCACTGAACATTTTCGCCTAGTTATTTTAAAAGCCCCAAAACAGAATATCATTACGGGATTTCTTATTTTTGCACTCTTCTCTTATTCTCCAAACCCCATTGACGACCCCCAAGCTATTCTACCTCCATAACCACTTGGGTAAGTGACTTTAACTCCAATTCCTTCCATTTTTCCTTCATCAAACACTAGAATCTAGGGCTAAAAACATGGAATCAAAGTAGGAATTAGGGATTTTAGGTAGAGTTATTTTTGAGAATTTTTGGTGATTCAACCTCAATTTGGGGTCGAATCTTAAAACGAATTAAATATTTTAACTCGTGGGGTTATGGGTGATCGGTTTTAGGTCCGAGCCTCGTGTTTGGACCAAGCGGGCCCGGGGTCAAATTTTGGAATCTTAGGAAGAATGCTTTGAAATAAATAATTAGGCTATGGGTTTGATTTATTAAGCCATTATTGATATACTTGGGTTGATTATGTCTAGATAATACCTTTACGGAGTCGGATTCTAAAGGAAAGGCTGTGATTGAGGCTTGACTTGCATTTTCGGAGCCGAGGTAAGTGCTTGGCCTAACCTCACCTTGAGGGATTAGGTATAGAGTCTTATTTTCTATGTGTAACTCATGTCCAACGTATAGGCGGTGTGACGAGTGCCTATATGTTGCGGTCAAGCATGTCCGTGAGTCAATTGTGATGAAACTTATTGTATTCTTAATATTCCCCGCACTATGAGTATTTGGTGAATTAGTAGTGATACCTTGATGTTGTTTCATGACGTGGGGAATTCTTGAGTTATTTGTTTCAGTTGAGGCTTACACTGTGAAATTGTATTTCTGATGCGAGGTTGGCTATAGCTGAGACCCTTGTCGGGCATTTGTTGAGTTTGTAATTTATAATTTCTCTTTGACGGGACGATAGAATTTTATTGAGCATTTCCATGCACTTGATACTTCTTAATGTTGACTTTCACATTATATTGTTGCTTTGTTTTAGTGCCGACTGTTTGTTACGTATCCCACGAGGGGACATGCCGTGTTGATCACTGATTATTATATACGCACAAGGGGACATTCCGTGCCGAGTGTTATTATATACGAACGAGGGGACATTCCGTGTTGAGTGTTATTATATACGCACGAGGGGACATTCCGTGCCAAGTGATTGTGAGGTTATGCACGAGGGGGCATTCCGTGCCGGGTGTTATTATATACGCACGAGGGGACATTCCGTGTCGAGTGATTGTGAGGTTATGCACGAGGGGACATTCCATGCCGAGTGTTGCTATATACACACGAGGGGACATTCCGTGCCGAGTGATTATGAGGTTATGCACGAGGGGACATTCCGTGCCCAGTGCTGTTCATTGTCTGTTTGAGAAGTTAAATTCCTGCCTTTATCTTTACATTTTAGTTATTACCCTGTTCTACCGTACTAGCATTTTGTTGCCCCTTTTACCCCCAGCATGTTCTCCCCGTATCTGTCTTACTTGCTTATTGCCGTCGATATTCTCCTGTTATTATATAGAAATGCACAGGTACATATATTGTTGTCGGTCATATCCTCGTCACTACTTCGCCGAGGTTAGGCTCGGCACTTACTCAGTACATGGGATCGGTTGTACTGATGCAACACCTGCACTTCTTTATGTTGTGCAGACTACGCAGCCGGACCCGGTGATCACTGACGGTCGGAGCATCTCATCAGTTCATACAGGAGACATCGAGGTAGACCCCCAGACGTTCGTGGGCCTTGGCGTCACCTTCTACTCTTCACTTTCAGCTCTATCTTACTTTATATTTCAAAGACAGTCCTACGTACTTATTTTCAGACCTTTATTTTTAGTAATCTCTTAGACAGTTCGTGAGTATGTGACATCAGTTCTGGGATTTGTATATGGTTTTTACTTCGAAATTGCTATGTTATTTTTGGCTATTTGTTAACCTTCATATTGTTGTCCATCGATGCTTTAGTTATCTTATCGGTATTAGTTGTTAATGAATTTTATCTAGTTCAAACATTGGCTTGTCTAGCGGGTTCAACGTTAGACGCAGTCATGGCCCGAAGGTGGGATTTCGGGTCGTGACAAGTTGGTATCAGAGCTCTAGGTTGCTTAGGTCTCACAACTCAAGGAAAAACTCGGTAGAGTCTAAGGGATCGGTACGGAGACGTCTGTGCTTATCCCCCAGAGGCTGCTAAGTGAGGAATAACTTCACATCTTTCATTCTATGTCGTGCCAGTTGAATTCTGAATGCTAAATGAGTCTCTATTTTACTCTCTCGCAGATGGAGAGAACGCGTGCTTCCTCATCGACAGACCAGCAGCCTGATCCTCCTATTACAGCTCCTACGAGGGGCCGAGGTAGAGCTAGAGCATCAGCTCTAGTAGAGGACCCACAGGTAGACTTTTCCAGTGAGGTTCCTACTCAGACAGTCACAGTTGGACCAGCTCAGGTCCCAAAAGGGTTCATTGCCACCCCAGTGCTTCAGGACGCTCTAGTCCGCTTAGTGGGACTCATGGAGAGTGTGGCTCAGGCCGGTCTTCTTCCTACTGCACCATCTGGATCTCAGGCTGGGGGAGGGACCCAGACTTCTGCTATTCATACTCCAGAGCAGTTTGCCACTCAGTTCAAGACTCCGGCACCTCAGACGGTCGGAGTAGTTCAGTCAGGTATTGGGGCACCAGCAGTTGAAGAAGCAGCCATGTCAGCAGACGCTCTATGGAGGTTGGACCGGTTCACCAAGTTATTCACTACTACATTTACTGGTGCACCATCAGAGGATCCCCAGGATTATTTAGACAGTTGTTACGAGGTCTTTCGGAACATGGGCATTGTAGAGTCCAATGGAGTTGATTTTGCTACATTTCGTCTTTCTGCAACCGCCAAGACTTGGTGGAGAGATTACTTCTTGACCAGACCAGTTGGGTCTGCACCTCTGACTTGGGGTCAGTTCTTTGAGTTGTTCTTGGGGAAGTTCCTTCCAGTTACCCAGAGAGAGGATCTTTGGAGTCAGTTTGAGCGTCTACAGCAGGGCTCCATGTCCGTCACTCAGTACGAGACCAGGTTCATCACACTGGCTATGCATTTCATTATGAAACTCCACACTGATCGGGAGAGGTTTCGGAGGTTTATTGAGGGTCTATCTCAGCCCATCAGGCTTCATATGGCCAGAGACACGGGTACTGATATCTCCTTCCAGGATGCAGCCGATGTGGCCAGGCGCATTGAGATGGTATTATCCCAGGGTGGTGGACAGGGGTCTGACAAAAGACCTCGTCATTTCTGCCGTTTCAGTGGTGCCTCATCTGGAGGCAGAGATCCCTTTGGCAGAGGTCATCCTCCTAGGCCTTATCAGTCGGTACTCTAGGTATCCCGCAGTGCACCTTCAGCGTCCATCAGTGCACTGCCGATTCAGAGCTATCAAAGTGGGCATTCTGGCCGTCAGGGAGAGTTCTAGGGTCAGCATTCTCAGCAGCCGAGGTCTTGCTTCACTTGCGGGGGTATGGGGTATATTTCTAGGTTTTGCCCCCGAGGTCTTGGTGGTTCTCAGTATCAAGGTTCCCGTGCCATGGCTCCCGCATCAGGTGCACCCTCACCCCATCAGCCAGCTAGGGGTTCTGGTCGTGGTTCCAGAGGTGGAGGTCAGACTCATAGAGGTGGAGGGCAGACCATGAGGGGTAGAGGTCATCACGTAGCAGGTAGACCCAGCGATGTAAAGGTTGGAGGGGCTCAGCCTCGGTGTTATGCTTCTCCTGCTCGTCCAGATGCTGAGGCTTCTGATGCAGTTATTACAGGTACAGTTTCAGTTTGCAGCCGAGAGGATTCAGTGTTATTTGATCCGGGTTCTACATTCTCCTATGTGTCTTCATATTTTGCCCCTTATTTGAGTATGCCCCGTGATTCATTGGGTACTGAAGTACATGTGTCTACACCGGTGGGTGATTCTATAGTGGTAGATCGAGTCTACCGTGCTTGCGTAGTAGCTATTGGTGGTCTGGAGACTCAGGTTGATCTTTTGCTTCTTGATATGGTTGA
>ML253601.1:0-18270 GCA_005239495.1 Nicotiana undulata | reverse complement strand
AAGGGTTGTTTGGCCTATTTGGCCTATGTTCGTGATTCTAGTGCTGATGTTCCTTTTATAGAGTTTGTGCCCGTGGTTCACGAGTTTCCAGAGGTATTCCCTGCTGACCTGCCGGGTATGCCACCCGACAGGGATATTGATTTTTGTATTGAGCTAGCTGAGGGCACTCAGCCCATTTCTATTCCCCCGTATCGTATGGCTCCGCCAGAGTTGAAGGAATTAAAGGAACAATTGCAGGATTTGTTGGATAAAGGCTTCATTAGGCCTAGTGTTTCTCCTTGGGGTGCTCCAGTGTTGTTCGTGAAGAAGAAAGACGGCTCAATGAGGATGTGTATTGACTACCGGCAGTTGAATAAGGTTACTATCAAGAACAAGTATCCTTTGCCGAGGATTGATGACTTATTTGATCAGCTTCAGGGTGCTACGGTGTTCTCTAAAATAGACTTGAGGTCTGGTTATCATCAGCTGAGGATTAGGGCTTCTGATGTGCCTAAGACAGCTTTTCGCACTCGTTATAGGCATTATGAGTTCTTGGTCATGTCGTTCGGGTTAACCAATGCCCCCACTGCTTTTATGGAGTTGATGAATCGGGTATTCAGGCCTTATCTGGACTCCTTTGTGATCGTGTTTATAGATGATATTTTGATATACTCTCGCAGCCGAGAGGAGCATGAGCAACACCTTAGAATCGTCCTCCAGACTTTGAGAGATCTGAAGTTGTATGCCAAGTTTTCTAAGTGTGAGTTCTGGTTGAGTTCTATTGCATTCTTGGGCCACGTGGTATCTGTAGAGGGCATTCAGGTGGATCCGAAGAAAGTTTCACAAGTTAGAGATTGGCCTAGTCCCACTTCAGTCACAGAGATTCGGAGTTTCTTGGGCCTAGCAGGCTATTATTGCCGGTTAGTGGAGGGGTTTTCATCTATAGCATCCCCTATGACCAAGTTGATGCAGAAGAGTGTTCAGTTCATATGGTCGGAGGAGTGTGAAGCGAGCTTTCAGAAGCTCAAGACAGCATTGACCACAGCACTAGTGTTGGTATTGTCCACAGGTTCAGGTTCTTATACCGTGTATTGTGATGCTTCGAGAGTTGGGCCTAGGAGCCATTATTGATATACTTGGGTTTATTATGTCTAGATAATACCGTTCCGGAGTCGGATTCTAAAGGAAAGGCTGTGATTGAGGCTTGACTTGCATTTTCGGAGACGAGGTAAGTGCTTGGCCTAACCTCATCTTGAGGGATTAGGTATAGAGTCTTATTTTCTATGTGTAACTCATGTCCAACGTATAGGCGGTGTGACGAGTGCCTATATATTAAGGTCAAGCATGCCCGTGAGTCAATTGTGATGAAACTTACTGTGTTCTTAATATTCCCTGCATTATGAGTATTTGGTGAATTAGTAGTGATACCTTGATGTTGTTTCATGACGTGGGGAGTTATTGAGTTATTTGTTTCAGTTGAGGCTTACACTGTGAAATTGTATTTCTGATGCGAGGTTGGTTATAGCTGAGACCCTTGTCGGGCATTTGTTGAGTTTGTAATTTATAATTTCTCCTTGTCGGGACGATAGAATTTTATTGAGCATTTCCATGAACTTGAGACTTCTTAATGTTGACTTTCACATTATATTGTTGCTTTGTTTTATTATTTGTCGCACGAGGGGGCATGCCGTGCCGACTGTTTGTTATGTATCACACGAGGGGACATGCCGTGTTGATCACTGATTACTATATACGCACAAGGGGACATTCCGTGCTGAGTGTTATTATATACGCACGAGGGGACATTCCGTGCCGAGTAATTGTGAGGTTATGCACGAGGGGACATTCCGTGCCGAGTGTTATTATATACGCATGAGGGGACATTCCGTGCCGAGGGATTGTGAGGTTATGCACGAGGGGACATTCCGTGCCGAGTGTTATTATATACGCACGAGGGGACATTCCGTGCCGAGTGATTGTGAGGTTATGCACGAGGGGACATTCCGTGCCGAGTGTTATTATATACGTACGAGGGGACATTCCGTGCCGAGTGATTGTGAGGTTATGCACGAGGGTACATTCCGTGCCGAGTGTTATTATATACACACGAGGGGACATTCCGTGCCGAGTGTTGTTATATACGCACGAAGGGACATTCTGTGCCGAGTGATTGTGAGGTTATGCACGAGGGGACATTCTGTGCCGAGTGTTGTTCATTATCTGTTTGAGAAGTTAAATTCCTGCCTTTATCTTTACATTTCAGTTATTACCCTGTTCTACCGTACTAGCATTTTGTTTCCCCTTTTACCCCCAGCATATTCTCCCCGTATCTTTCTTACTTGCTTATTTTCGTCGATATTCTCATGTTATTATATAGAAATGCATAGGTACATATATTGTTGTCGGTCCTAGCCTCGTCACTACTTCGCCGAGGTTAGGCTCGGCACTTACTCAGTACATGGGGTCGGTTGTACTGATGCTACACCTGCACTTCTTTATGTTGTGCAGACTACGCATCCGGACCCGGTGATCACTGACGTTCGGAGCATCTCATCAGTTCATACAGGAGACATTGAGGTAGACCCGCAGACGTTCGTGGGCCTTGGCGTCACCTTCTACTCTTCACTTTCAGCTATGTCTTACTTTATATTTCAAAGACAGTCCTACGTACTTATTTTCAGACCTTTGTTTTTAGTAATCTCTTAGACAGTTCGTGAGTATGTGACATCACTTCTGGGATTTGTATATGGGTTTTACTTCGAAATTGCTATGTTATTTTTGGCTATTTGTTAACCTTCATATTGTTGACCATCGATGCTTAGTTATCTTATTGGTGTTAGTTGTTAATGAATTTTATCTAGTTCAAACATTGGCTTGTCTAGCGGGTTCAACGTTAGACGCAGTCATGGCCCGAAGGTGAGATTTTGGGTCGTGACAGTTACTTCCTTGGGTGTTGGTCTGCTAATGGAGCCCAGGTCGTTCGGTATGTTAGGTCAGTTTGATTGAGATTTGAGCAGAGTAAATGACGCTCAAGAATGGTTCTAGTGGATTCAAGATTTATATGTAATAATTGGGAATCTTCATGATGTGTATATGGCTAGAAACTGAGATTTTCATTGGATTGTATCAAGACTTGTGGCATTTCTATATCATTATGGATTCTACATATCAGCATCAGGGAGGTGAAGGTAATGGCTTTAAATTCATAAAAGGTCTTTTAAGAGTGGATGTCTCGGTTATGGTACTTTTAGGGGTGCTTAAGAAGGGATACAACAGTTTATGAGCCTTAGGGCGGGGTGGTTCTATGCTAAAGTTTGTGGGGAAAGTTTTCGTTAAGGTTAGTAGTGCTCTAGCAAGAAGAAGTATCAATCTGAATCCAATTCGGAAGGAACTCAGAGAAATTAGGGACAACTTGGTAGTAGGTTGGATCAGTGCAATAAATGATATGATATGTTCTGTGGGTGCTTATGATGTGGTGAGTTTCTACGCGTGATTCGTGGCAATGCTCTTGGGTTTTGACAACCTGTGTGGCTTGGTTGAGTTAGAGGAATTCAGTCCTGACGATCTGGTTAAATGCAAATAGATTTCAAAGAGTTCTTGATGGTTTTTACCATGGTTTGATATGTATATTTCCTATTGGTGTGTGGGGCATGTTGCGTATTGTGATTTCTCCAGGATGAAATCAAATGGAAAGTTCTTCGCTAATAGAGTATGTAGTTGCTTGCGACTCGGAGTTGGTTTTGAGATTTTTGTATCATTCATATGATGGCATAATGGGTGCGGTGTGTTGTGTAGTATTGAGAATTGCATGTGCAAGGTCACAATTCGGTTTTGAAGAGAAGGTCATAAAATTCGTAGGTAGCATGGACGGTTTCAAATGACTAGGTAATGATGTTACTATTTGGTACGGCCTGAGGAGAGTATACATTTTGGGAAGGGCAATGTGTTTGATTTATAGAAACTTCATTGGTTCTGCGGCACTCTCCTGGTTGATCAACTACGGATATTCAAATTTTGATTTGTGGCACAAAAGGATTATAGAAATATTCCTCGTGGTATGATCGTGTATTAGATAAGTGTTAGACATTCTGGTGGTGGAGTTGGGATCAGATATGGTGGTACGTGTGTTTTATGGGTTTGGAGACTCGGAGTTCTCAGGAGCAGATTGTTTCATAGTTGTGGGTTATGAGGTTGAGGCCAAAGCTAGCTAAGAGTAGTGTGTGTTGTGATTTAGTTATTGTGGACTTTCGAAGGGTTACTTATCTATTTGTGGGTGACCAGAGTCGATTTGGGGGTCCATTGGTAGGCTCGATTAGGATGGGTACTCTACACCAAGTTGGATTGGTGGGCTCTATAATGCTATTATTGAGGGACGTGATATTCAGTTGTTGCTAAGCTCATTCGTGTTCTGAAATGATTTATGAGTTACTCTTCTATGCTGCAAAGATTTTTAATCCGCTTGTTTTGGGCACACATGGTGCGGTTCTATTGTGGTCTTATAGCGGAATTTGAGTGAGATGAGTAATTGGGTATAGCGTGATTAAGGGCGTATTGGTTATGTTCTTTCGGTTTTTGTGTGGCATTGTATCATCTGATTCTCCGCGGTTATGGTAATGCACTTTGAGTACTTGATGTCGAATTTCGCGTGGTTATTGATTTTGAGAAAGGCGGAGCAAGGTATATAATGTGGACCAGCGTGTGGATGGGGTCACGCAATGCAGCGAAGTTATGTTGAGAGATGATCCTTTGTGTTGGATTCGTGTGTTCTGGTTATATGGTGTGTGTCAAGCTCTTAGTGTGGTGTTGTGATGGTACGTGTGTTCTGGTTCTATGATGTGTGCCAGGCTCTTAGTGTGGTGTTGTGATGGTACTTGATAAGCTGGCAGAATTGTCCTCTCGTTTGAGGCATTTACAGGGTTGAGCACATTGGAGTGTTGTTATTTGGTGCACGGGTTGCACGAGTTGTTGCTTTAAGCTGAATTGATGTGTCATGTCACTAGAGTGATTATGTTAGGTGGGAGGAGATCATCTTCCCTTTCTCCTGGGAGCTATCGTATCTGGTTGCGGTATATTTGGAAGGATATTGATGTTGACCGGCTTAGAGATTTGCCATAGTTCCTATCAAATGAGAGAGAGCCCCACGACGTGTTGATCCGACGAATGGTTATGGGTTTCTTCATGTTTCTTTAATCATTGGCAGTATATAAAGGTGTTAAAATGGGGCTTTGTTTGATAAGAGGTGTATTACCGGCATCGGGTCGTTTGAGCAGCTATTGTGATTAAAAATTTATCACTATGAGTGTTTGAATTATGTGGTGTATCATGTGATTTCAACTTAGGTTATGTCTATGTCTTGATACAGCTTGTTCATACTTATACAGCGTGTAGGTTGCCAGATTCAGATCTTATAAGAAATTTCAGATGTTGGAAAAAGTGGACTCTAAGGCTTATTGGCTAGATTGAATTGAGAACTTCAGTTATGTTATGTTATCGGACCTATATGGGATAGGGTGACGTGGGATCACCCCCGGGTATGTGCACGGTAAGGTTATACGGCTGTTTGATGGTTTTGAGAACAACTCTTGGCACGTTCGAGGACGAACATATGTTTAAGTAGGGGAGGATGTAACGACCCGGCCAGTCGTTTTGAGTAATTTCACTTCGCTTGGTACTTTTCGGGCATGGGTAGCCCCGTATGATATATTATGACTTATGTGAATCGCCGATTTTGGTTTTCCGGTTATTCGGAGTCGGTTTGGAAGAACGAGTTCATTGTTGAAGCTTTAAGTTTAGAAAGTTGATCAAGTTTGGCTTTTTGTGAATTTGACTCTGGAATGTAGTTTTGATGGTTCCGTTAGGTCCGGGAGGTGATTCTGGACTCAGGCGTATGCCCGGATTTGCATTTGGATGTTTCTAGAATGTTTCGGCACAAGTTGGCAAAAATTGGAAATTTGGAAGATTTGGAAAATTCATAAGTTTGACTCAAAGTTGACTTTGAGGATATCGGATTCGGATTTTGGTTCCGGAAATCGGAATAGCTTTGTCATGTTATTTGGGACTTGTGTGCAAATTTTGGGTTCATTCCGTGATGATTTGATACGTTTCGGCGCGAGTTTTGGAAATTTGAAAGTCCAAGTTCATAGATTTTGATTTGAGGTGTGATTCATCGTTTCGATGGTTTTATATGTTTTTTGAGGCCTCGGGTAGGTTCGTGTTATGTTATGGGACTTGTTGGTATGTTTGGACGGGGTCCCGAGGGGCTCGGGCGTGTTTCAGAGTGGTTTCGGATCATTCTTCATCATTTTGGGAACTGTTGTGTTCTGCTATTTTCTGGTGTCCCGATCCTTCATCGCGTTCACGTGGCAAGTGTCGTGAACGCTAAAGCTAGTAATTTTATGTGTCTTTTTGAGCGAGTGAAGTGCTTCACGGATGTGGAGCACGAGGAATGCCCAATAATCCTTCGGGGGCTGGTATGTCCTTTCAGTTCGGGTCTGGGGAAGGCCTACCCTAATACTATGCCATTTGATTGAAACAAGTTCCGTGTTGCTCACCACTCCTCGAGGCCAAGGACGGGCCAAAGGACGGGGCCGAGAATCTGTGATCGATCCGAAGAACCACTCCCAGATACGATTCTGTCTTCGCCCGCTCCCGGTTCATGGTGGAATCCATTGAATAGTAAGCCTTCCACCTCTCTCTTAGCTTTGCATCTTTTCCATTCGATCCAAGAACTAAGAGCGGTCGAAGTCCTGTCTCAGCGTTCCCCAGAAAAAATGGTTGTTGTTGAATCAGCTGTGAAATACTCTCTTGCTCACGAATCTGTTGTTCTAGCTCAGACCAGGCTATCTCCGAGAAAATAGGGGTCCCGAACGGGAGAAGAATAAGGCAGGCTGTCCTTTGACTAGTTTGTAGTTTTTTCTGGGGCTATTTATTCTAAATTTCCCTCCTCGCCTAGGCTTAGTGTATTCTGATGGAAGCAGCAAATTGTTCTTCGCGATCGCGAAGTATGTTCCGTGTTCACGTAGAGTTGTGTCAAGTCCTCTTCGTGTTCACGTATGGAGGATCGCGTTCGCGTAGTGTTGAGGTTGGCAGCTGGGAATTTGAGCGTTCTTCTATGCGATTGCATAAGGTTGGTCGTGTTGGCGAAGCTTTGGCAGTTGTGTTCATCACATTCGCGTGGGGTGTATCGCGAACGCATAAGGTCTTTTGTCGCAGTATGACTTTTATTCATCGCGAACGCAATGAGTTTCCCGCGTTCGCGAACGAGGAGGCCTGGGCAGATTATAAAATACTCTATTTTGAGGTGTTTCAGCCATTTTTGCATTTTTGGAGCTATGGAGCTCAGATTAAGGTGATTCTTGAAGCAATTTTTACCATACGGATTGGGTTAAATGTTCTCTACTCGGTTTTGATTATATTTCGTGAATTTATCTTCAATTTTAGCTATTGGATTGTGGATTTAAAGAGGAAAATTGGGGGGGTTTGGCCTAAAGTTTCATAATATGAATTTTTGAGTTTAGAACATCGAATCGGAGTCGGATTTGAGTGAAACTAGTATGGTTGAACTCGTAATTGAATGGGTTCTCGGATTTAGTGATTTTTGTCGAGTTTCGAGGTGCGGGCTCGGGATGGGCTTTGGGCCAGTTTCGAGCTTTGATTCCAGATTCGATCTTTTATGATCGGGATTAGTTCCTTTAGCATTGTTTGATGTATTTGAATTGTTGTTGGTCAGTTTTGAGCCGTTTGGAGGTCGGAACGCGCGGGATGGCATCTTTGGAGCATCTCTTGGCTTGCTCGGTATGGGTATTGGCTCGTTCGAGGTAAGTAACTCTTCTAAACTTAGTGTTGAGGGTATAAAACCCAGCAATACGTGTTAAGTGATTGGTATTTAGGTGACGCACATGCTAGGTGACAGGCGTGTGGGCGTGCACCTTGTGAATTGGGACTCTGAGGTTCCCGTGGCACTGTATAATGGCCCTATATTGTTGTTATTTGTGTCTCCACCATGTGATATAGTTATTGAGATGTCATCCAAGTTAGATATCATGTTTAGACTCATGACAATACTGTTTGGACCCACTGAGGCCATTTCTGTTGTGGAGTTATATGCTTTCATTGTTTTATATAATCAGTCATACGCACTCATATGCATATCATATCTCAGTCTCTGTTGTTATTCATTGATACATCACATCATCATTTTTTGGGCTAGTTTCATGACATTGTGAGCCCGAGAGAGAAAGGGACTGGAGAGATTGATGATTGAGTGAGGCCGATGGCCTGATTGTGAGGATATTTATGGGATCGGGTTGCACGCCGCAACATGTTTATTAATGGGATCGGGCTGCACGCAGCATCATGTTTGTTGATTTATGTCATGATTGGCTTGATATAGCGCTGGGCTGAAGGAGTCCCTCCGGAGTCTATACACACCCCCGGTGAGCGCAGGTACGGACTGAGTGATGATTTCCCGAAGGGTTGTATATGAGTGATGTTTGTCCGAGGGGCTGTATATGAGTGACTGGGAGGACTTAGTGAATTGATACTCTGAGAGCTTGCATATCATTTTATCACTAAGTTACATCGCATTTGACATGCACAATTGACATACATGCTTAGAGATGCATTTTTTCTCATGTTATGTTGTATCACGTCATTCATGACTTTTTTTACCTATATTGTCATGTGGGTATAGGGAGGTGTTTTTTTATGGCACTCCTTATTTTGAAAGTAAAATGAAACTTCTTACTTATTGTTGAAAGGATTTTTTGAGAAAATCATCATTTTCAAACTTACCTGTATATTTGGCATTTTCGGCAAAAGAACTGAGTTTCACTAAAATATTTGAAAAGCATGCCTATTTTTTTTTAAACTGTGAATGGGTTGAGCTTTTTTACTTCTGAGTTACCCCATTTGCTGCTTGTGCTATGCTGTTTTGAACTGTTGTAGAATACCGGTATGAGACCCGACCTTGTGATAGCTCGTCACTGCTTTCAACCTAAGGTTAGGTTTTTTACTTACTTAGTACATGGGGTCGGTTGTACTGATACTACACTTCTGCACATTGCGTGCAGATGTTGGATGTAGTTGTTGTTGTGTTCAAGGGTTGCTGGATTTGAAGATGTACCCGCGTCCATGTTGCAGCTACCTCTGTTGTTCGGGGTAGCATTAGATTAAATTGTGTTGTTTATGTACTTTTCAAACAGACTATGTATTTATTTTATTTTCTCTTTGTAAACTCTAGTCTTAGAAGCTCATGATTTGTACTATCAGTCCTTGGAGAAATGTAATAGATCCAGATAATTTATTTTGTTTAATTGACTTGTTAACGTGATTTAGATTGGATAGTTATTAGTTGGCTTACCTAGCGGATTGGGTTAGGTGCTATCACAACTAGCGAATTTTGCGTCGTGGCAATCAGATTCTGACCTCGATATCAAAAAGTCAACTCGCCGGTCAAACTTCCAAACTTAAATTTCTGTTTTAGCCATTTCAAGCGTAATTTAACTACGAACTTCCAAATAATTTTACGAACACGCTCCTATGTCCAAAATCACCGTTCAGAGCTATTGGAATCATCAAAATTATATTCCGAGGTTGTTTACACATAAGTCAACCTTTTCAACTTAACTTTTCTTCTTTGAAACTAAGTATCTCAATTCATTTCGAAACCTCGCCGGACCCGAACCAATTACCCCGGCAAGCTGTAAAGAAAAAATTGAGCAGTAAATGGGGGAAAGGGGATGTAATACTCAAAATGACCGGTCGGGTCATTACAATATCTAAGTAGTGAACTAGGGCAAGATAGATGCCAAATTCTCTAACAAAGGTCAAGGGTCCATTTTCGAACTTCGCTCTACTCGACTTTCACAAACCTCGCGTCCATAACCGAAATTCCAAATAAGTTCAAACCCTTTCTCCTCAACCATAACATCCATTGTCTCAATAATTTGACATTGGGGCAGCATGTTTTAAGGTTCAAGTCAATTATTGATGCCTAATTCCAAATTTACAATTCTCTCGAATTACATATGGCCTAATTCTCATGCAAACCGAGATATGTAGGCAACTCGGAGATCGTAGTGCGGCCATAACCATCCAAAATTCCTTTTTACTCCTGTACATTCTCCAATATTTTGTCCAAACCCTTAACCTGTATTCATAGTCAGGACAAAATTGGCTACTAAGTCAATATTCTTTGCCCGAAAACTCTTTTATTGTCTCCGGTCAAAGAAGAGCGGCTATTGACATCCAGTTTTGTCCATCTTTTCTCCCAAGTTGTTTATTTGAGCTTCTAATATCACCGATATTGTAGTAATAGTTATTTTACCATTTTAACATACACTAGACCTAACTAAATTATTATTATTATTATTATTATTATTATTATTATTATTATTATTATTATTATTATTATTATTACAATTANCTTTTAACATACACTAGACCTAACTATATTATTATTATTATTATTATTATTATTATTATTATTATTATTATTATTATTATTATTATTATTACAATTAAAATATTTATATTATTTTAATACCTTAACAAGAAAGATCTTTTTAATTCAATCAACAATACTTTCCTTTAAAATGTTTCTTTTTATTAAATTGTATTTAATTCTACCCCTATTTGTATAATACTTAATCGAATGATTTGCATATTAGTAGTATGTTCCTTTCTTTTCTTTTTTTGTAATTATCATATAATAAAACAAATTCTATATGATTAATTCATAATTACCCTATTTTAGAAAATTATTAATAATGGGGTATGTCAATGATTTATTTACCTACATAATATTATTATTTAACATGGCTACTAGAATATTTTATTCAAACTGGAATCCCAAGGAAATTCATGGAAGAAAGAGATCAGCAGTTCAAGCCCAAATCTTCCCTCTACAAATCATATTCAAAATAAATCGTAAAAATTACGCGGGGCGCCCTATTTGGTCGCCCTTATTTAACATATACTCATATTTTTAAAATTATTTAATATATACCCTAATTTTTACAACTCCAGGCGCCGCCTTCCTGATACATGTGCAAAACTTCAGCTTATTTAGTGCAGAAGTTTTTACAAATGAATTAAATAATTTCAGCATCTTCTGCTAAAGTTTTTGAAAAAACTGTATTGCAAAACTAATGAATCCAGGGCAAAACTTCAGTTTATATAGTGCTGAAGTTTTTACAAATGAACTAAATAACTTCAGCATCTTCTGCTGAAGTTTTTGAAAAAGCTTTATTGCAAAACTAATTAATCCAGGACAAAACTTCAGCACTAGATGTGCTGAAATTTTTACAAATGAACTTAATAACTTCAGCATCTTCTGCTGAAGTTTTTGAAAATGAACTAAATAACTTCAGCATCTTCTGCTGAAGTTATTGAAAAAGCTTTATGACAAAACTAATTAATCCATGACAAAACTTCAGCTTATTTAGTGCTGAAATTTTTACAAATGAACTAAATAACTTCAGCACTTCTGCTGAAGTTTTTGAAAAAGCCTGGAATGCTGAAGTTTTGTGTGATTGCCTTTGCTACTTCAGGCCCGTATGCCTGAAGTTTATGCGAAAAGCGGGTACGCTTGCAATTCTTTTTGCAAAGCGGGTATAAGTTAAAACATGACCCAAAAGGCGGGTATGGGCGCAAATGCCCCAAATAAATCCTTCTAGCTAATTCACCAGCCCAAGTCTGCAACCGAAACTTAGAGCCCAAATTCGATTTTCCTTCCGATCATGTATGTAATTTAATGAAAAATTGGCATCCTATAACAACACATAATATAAATTGGCAATTATTTAGCCATATATTAGGTTTGGCAAAGATAGCCCCAAACAATTGGCATCATATATCCAAATCTCTAAAAAAACACTACTCTCTTTTATATTCTCTCTCAAAAAAATTGCACGCTTATTTTTGGCCTCCCACCCATTTTCTCTCCTTGTATTTATTCTTCTATCTTTTCTATTTTCCTCTCATAGTTTAGCGAAAATCCTTGCAAATTATGCAAAAAAAATCAATAGGATGAAAAGGTAAGGTTGATCTCACATCAGAGAAAATCAAGAGCAAAAACTAAGAGCGAAAAAATATATTTTTACTTTGTTTTCTTCTCTCTTTTTTTTGTTGGATTGAATGAGTGGGTGTGATTGAAATTGGTTGAAAATACCTAAACGATGCTACATACAAAATTTGAGAAAAAATAGCAAAAACTAAGAGAGAAAAAATATATTTCAACTTTGTTTTTCTTGTCTCTTCCTTTTTTTATTTGGATGGAATGAGTGGGTGTGATTGAAATTGGTTTAAAATATCTAATGATGCTACATACAAAACTTGAGCAAGACTAGAAGTGATTTAGACTGGTTCAGGTTAAAAAATCAGACCTAAAAATCCAACTGCGACATGTGTATATCACGTTGTATATCGTGTACATCAGTGTATATCACACATAAATTTTTAAGGACGTCTGTGTATATCACTTTGTATATAGTGTATACAACATAATTTGTTTATGGACGTCCGTGTATATAACATTGTATATCGTATATATAACACAAATTTTTATGGATATACACAGATACACATAATATACATGAGATATCACTGTTGTACATAGAGATATACACGGGTTATAATAGGGGATACACATATGGAGTTGTCTTGAACTTGAGTATACAAAGAAAATTAATTTTTAATATACACAAAGAAGAAAAATAAACTTATGATATCTATTTTGGTATACACATGACTGATTTGCTATACTGTGATATACAAATAATACAATATTTTTATTATGAAATACATTGATATAAAGGCAACAATAACTATATATATAATTTTTTATTATCGATATACAAAGAATAATATTATTTATATACAAAGAATGAAAATAAAATTTTAATATACATGTTGATATAGACAAAGAAGAAGAAAAAAGTTTTGATATACATATTATTATTGTGATACACATTTACTGGCTAATTGATGCCAATATCTATAATAAGGCTATTTTCTGCCAATTATATGGGTATGTTGTTATCCCATGCCAAAACCCTAGCTTTGATCCAAGGTCTTGATTTTTGTCTAGATTCTTCCATATTAGAAATGTTTCTCATTTAATTTCCAACATCCCACATTTAATCATATTGAAATATTTGCTTCAGTTCCAACTCAAAGATTGCCATCCTACCTTACCTTATTTGACTAGAGCGTTTGAAATTTTCAGGCTTGCCTTCCTCTCTTGTGGCTTTCCTTACACTCTTTCTTCTTCTTTTTTTCTTCTTTGAAACAGCATTAACTTCACCATTTTAAGAAAAGAAAATCAAAACCATCTCAGAGAGAGGACGATTCTCTGCCATTATCAACGTTCGGATTCAAACAGACCCTTTGATTATTTTTGAAATCTGAATGTCAAATTCTTGCTAAAGGTAAATCCTAACACTAATGTTTTCCCCGATAAATACAATTGTTTGGAGATGTTATAAGGGAGAGGTTGGACGCCCCATTCTATCTCCCTTAACCCTCACTGTTTGGCTAACTATTAAAAGTTTATCTTCTTCGATACTCTTTTAAAAATTAGCTTTAAGTTTCTCTGTCTTTTGACCTCTATTTAATCTATAGTCTTGTCAAAGATTTCATTTTATTTATGTCGGCATTTGACGATCTTCCGATGGAGTTGAGACAAAGTCGTAGATAGTAGATCTTCTTGACGACGCCCTATTCACTACCCACAAAAAGGAGTAACAATATTCTTAATGCGAGACTCTACTACCCAAGCATGGAGTCATCACCTTCCATATATGCACCGGGTAGCAAGAAAACAAGCAAATCGCTTGGGGTCGCCTATAGCACCTTTCGTTTTTTACTTACTCTGTTTGATGTTGTTAATCTATATGATTTGTTTTATTTGAACCTATGATTGATGATTGTTGGGATTTTTAAGCATTTAATGATTTATCAATGCTTAAAATAGGGTGAATGGGAAATAGAGGGGAAAATGAAATATTTGAGTAATATTTGAGTTTCCCTCCTTAATTGTCCCACATAGGAAGAAAAAGGTTTTTGATGGGTATATAAGCAATTTCTCTTATTCTAGCTCAGAAAGAGTTGAGAAGAAGACAAGCCTCGCGTCGTCGTCGTCGTCGTCGCTCGCTCGGCTCGGCTAAGCCTCGGCCTCGGATTCGGATTCGGATTTGGTCAAATGATCGATCGATCGATTAATTTTGGACCAAGTTTATATTAGTAAATAGAAATAGAATATAATTTCTGTTTATATTATTTTATTTTCTCCAGAATTGTTTTACAAATATAGATTACTAACAAGCTTAAGGAATTTAATCCCCTCCTAGTAACCAAGGTTATGGATTATTTCCTCCCAGGATGGAACGAATTACACACTAGTGTAGTGGTATTTCAAACCCCAGTATTTCAGCGAACTCAAAGTTCGGTAGCAAATCACACTTACGGTTGCTTTATTTGAAGTTAAAAGTATGCAGAAAGAAGGAAGAGAACTCAGAAATTAGTATGTAAAATCTGAGAGAATGGACTTGTATTTATAGCCAAAGTTGGGTTGAAATCTGAAGAGGTGCAACTCTTCAGAATGACTATTTTTGCAAAATAGCCATAGAGTAAATGCCATGACATAATTGGCTATTTACTCAACAATAAAGAGGAAAAATTGAAGGGTAGTTAATTTTCTGTTACAGAAATAGAAAACTAAATATTATATAACTGAAATGGATTTAATATTAATATTTATTNGCCCATAAAGTAAATGCCATGACATATAATTGGCTATTTACTCAACAATAAAGAGGAAAAATTGAAGGGTAGTTAATTTTCTGTTACAGAAATAGAAAACTAAATATTATATAACTGAAATGGATTTAATATTAATATTTATTTTAATATTAATATTTTGTTATTAAATCAAATATTTAATAACATTTCTGTTAATATTTACTATTAACAAATAAATTTGGTCCAAAATTAATCGATCGATCGATCATTTGACCAAATTCAAATTCAAATCCAAATCCAAATCCAAATCCAAAGCCGAAGCAGAAGCCGAAGCCGAGGCCGAGGCCGAGCCGAGCGACTACGACGACGACGATGCGAGGCTTGTCTTCTTTTCAACTCTTTATGAGCTAGAATAAGAGCAATTGCTTATATACCAATCAAAAACCTTTTCCTCTTCCTATGTGGGACAATTAAGGAGGGAAACTCAAATATTTCATTTTCCCTCCATTTCTCATTCACCCTATTTTAAGCAATAATAAATCATTAAATTCTTAAAAATCCCAACAATCCCCTACATGAATGGGGAATGGTTATATCACGGAAGTATGCATGCAAAACTGTGTGATTCGCAAGCAAGGATTAATTGCATATGGATAAGTAGGTTTCCCTTTGAACTTTCCGTAGTGAACTTATGTCGGATATACTCGATCAATCGGTAGATTTGATATCTTTGAACCGTCGAACTTTGGTGTATACCTAGACAACCACAAGTCACACAACCAATCCTTAACCGTCTTTGGTTCTCATTGTTGTGTTCGTTTCAGCCATGAACACCGCCTGGTTTCATAAGTGCATAGAGAATTGGCCTTGCAAAATTCTCCTTGAAGCGGCTAACACTTCACACTTACATAGGTGATTCCTAAACGTGTCATCACGTAGATACACTATTTGATATACCCCGTATCAAATTTAGAAATCATTAAAAAGCCTAAATGTTTTATCCTTGGTACTGAACATTGTCTCATCACAAGAATGGACCAAAAGTTTAGTTGACAATGTTGAACCGTCATTAATGACTTTGTTTGATCTCCTTGAACCTAGATCTTGGGATCTCCAGTCTTCTAGGAAGAGTTACCACCACTAAGACTTGTTCTCGGCCATAGTCCCATTCCCCTTGATGATATCTCAACTACCTCTCTTGTTAGGCCTTTTGTAAGTGGATCCGACACATTATCACTTGACTTTACATAGTCAATTATGATAATTCCTCTAGAGAGAAATTGCCTAACGGTCTTATGTCTTCATCGTATATGACGAGATTTACCGTTATACATAACGCTCCCAGCCCTTCCAATTGCCGCTTGACTATCGCAATGTATGCATATTGGTGCCAACGGTTTGGGCCAAAATGAAATATCTTCCAAGAAATTTCGGAGCCATTCAGCTTCTTCACCGGCTTCATCTAAGGCTATGAACTCAGCCTCCATTGTAGAGCGGGCAATACAAGTTTGTTTGGACGACTTCCAAGATACCGCTCCTCCACCAATAGTGAATATATATCCACTTGTGGACTTGGAATCAGTTGATCCGGTGATCCAGTTTGCATCACAGTATCCCTCAATGACTGCAGGATATTTACTATAGTGCAAGGCAAAGTCCTGGGTATGTACTAAATACCCCAAAACTCGTTTCATGGCCATCCAATGAGATTGACCTAGATTGCTCGTATACCGACTCAAATTACTTATAGCACAAGCTATATCTGTCCATGTACAATTCATGATGTACATTAAGCAACCCAACACATGAGCATAATCCAATTGTGATGTGCTCTGGCCTTTGTTCTTTGCTAATGCAAGATTCATGTCAATTGGAGTCTTTGCAACTTTAAAGCCCAAGTGCTTGAATTTTTCAAGTACTGTCTTAATATAATGAGATTGTGACAATGCCAGACCTTGAGAAGTCTTATGGATCTTAATTCCCAGAATTAAATCAGCAACTCCCAAGTCTTTCATATCAAACTTGCCAGTTAGCATGCGCTTAGTCGCATTTATGTTGGCAATGTCATTACTCATTATCAGCATATCATCCACATATAAGCAAACAATGACTATGTGATTTGGAGCATTTTTAATGTACACACATTTATCACACTCATTTATTTTAAAACCATTTGACAACATTGTTTGGTCAAATTTCGCATGCCATTGTTTGGGTGCTTGTTTTAGTCCGTAAAGGGACTTAACAAGTCTACATACCTTCTTTTCTTTACCTGGAACCACAAACCCTTCAGGTTGTTCCATGTAAATTTCTTCCTCCAACTCTCCATTTAAGAAGGCCGTCTTAACATCCATTTGATGAATTTCAAGACCATAAACTGCAGCTAACGCTACCAACGTTCTTATGGACGTAATTCTTGTAACTGGAGAGTATGTATCGAAATAGTCAAGACCTTCTCGTTGTCTATATCCTTTGACCACAAGTCTTGCCTTAAATTTATCAATAGTGCCATCATCTTTCATTTTCCTCTTAAAGATCCATTTAGAACCCCAACCGTTTATTTTCAGGAGGAAGATCAACCAATTCTCATGTATGGTTGTTCAATATGGAGTTCTATTTCACTATTGACTGCCTCTTTCCAAAACAATGATTCCGAAGAAGACATAGCTTCTTTAAATGTTTGAGGCTCATTTTCCAATAAGAAAGTCACAAAATCTGGTCCAAATGAAGTAGACGTTCTTTGACGTTTACTACGTCTTGGATCCTCCTGATTAAGTGTACTTTCTTTTGTTTCTTCCCGAGGTCGTTTAGATCCTTCACCAATCGACTCACATTCCTTTTTATACGGATATATATTTTCAAAGAACTCAGCATTATCTGATTCTATAACCGTATTATTATGAATGTCGGGATTTTCTGATTTATGTACCAGAAATCGATATGCTTTACTATTAGTCGCATATCCTATGAAAACACAATCAACGGTTTTCGGTCCTATTTTTACCCGTTTGGGTTTAGGAACTTGCACTTTTGCCAAACACCCCCACACTTTAAAATAATTCAAGTTGGGCTTCCTTCCTTTCCATTTTTCATATGGAATGGATTGTGTTTTGCTATGGGGCACTCGATTTAATATTCGATTAGCCGTAAGAATGGCTTCCCCCCACAAGTTCTGTGGCAAACCAGAACTTATCAACAACGCGTTCATCATCTCCTTTAAAGTACGATTCTTTCTTTCCGCAATCCCATTGGATTGGGGCGTGTATGGGGCCGTTGTTTGATGAATAATTCCATATTCTAAACATATTTCTTCAAAAGGAGATTCATATTCACCACCCCTATCACTTCTTATCATTTTTATTTTCTTGTTAAGTTGCGTTTCAACTTCACTTTTGTATTGCTTGAATGCGTCTATTGTTTCATATTTACTATTTAATAAGTAAACATAGCAATATCGAGTACTATCGTCAATAAAAGTTATGAAACACTTCTTTCCACCGCGAGATGGTATTGACTTCATGTCACAAATATCTGTGTGAATTAAGTCTA